>PVKM010012069.1:0-32222 GCA_004027735.1 Carollia perspicillata | reverse complement strand
GTATTGCTGAGCCAATCGCTAACCGCCACATTCGCTTCTGTGCCCGGCTTGCTTGCTCGTGTCCATAAAAACCCTGAGTTGTGAGCGTTAGGCGCGACTCTCATTTGCAGCTCTGAGGAGCACTGTGTCTCTGGACACGTTCGGATAGTTCGCCCCTGCGCAGGTAAAACTTTGGCCAATAAAGTAACATCTTTGAAACCCTGAAAGTCTCCGACATTTGTTCTTGCGGTTGGTGGATGCAACAGTTCCCATAACTTCTGACTATAAAACCCAGCAGGGATTGAGTCAGTGGGGAAATGCTGGAACCCCAAGCAGTTCCTCTTAAAAAATCCACACATGGACTCACCTACTCAGACTCTCCCCCTCTGAGCTCCAGCACTGGGGGAGCAGCATGAAAGGCACAAGTGGTAGACAGGGAGAAACTGAAGTGTCTGGCATCAAGGAAAGCAGAGGGCGTTGTCTCTTTGCTGAACCCTACCCACACAGAACTGATAAGCTGGTGCCATATCTGAGACTCCATTAACCTGGCTAACACTGTTTGACTTGCCTTGGAGATCCCCAGAAGCTCTGCCCCACCCAACTTATAGGCCTACCCAAGCTGCTTTTCCATAAGAATATCTTGTCTTGGCTCCTAAATCCTATCTAATAAGCAACAGCTGGCTTCAGTGAGTCCTTGTGGCAGACAAATTAGATTCACAGCTTGGCTTCACCTAGGAATCTCAAGTCCGGCACAAATAGCAGCCTTTTCAGACTACTTTATAGCTCAAACAAGGTGACCCTGGGCAAAACACAGTTGGGGGCTGACCTTGGCCTGCATCACCCGGGAAACCCCAGGGCCAGTACACCTAGTGGACAGGTACAGACCAGGTTGGTGCACCACCACCCTACCCCTGCACAGCTGATCCTCCATGGAGGGTGGAGGGCGGTGGTCAGTAGTGACAGCCTATACTTGCAGCTGAGTGGCCTGGGTAAATCCCTCCCATTGATCTGCCAACAGCAAGCAAGACTCAGCTATAAGAGGAGGGTTGTCTTACAGCCTTTCAAGGCCAGTCAGGTTCACTTGGGATTCGGGTAGGCAGATGAAAATGTGCGGAGCTGTGGGAATGCCTGACATACCTTTATTCAAGGATGGGATGATTCATACGCGCCACAAGCTGGGCAGGGAGTCCCAATTTCCTTTTATCCTAAATGCACACAAAGCCAGCAGGGTCCCAAGATATTGTGTAACAAAGCATGATTCTGTGCACGCAGGCCCATTCCCAAGACTATGGGCATACTTCTTATCAGGCCCATTCTCAAGGCTGTGAGAATGCTGCTTATCTTGGTTACCCAGATATCTGGGTGAGGAAGCCTGACTGACTCCATTTACCCTACAAGGGTATCCTCAGCTCACATGAAGGGCACACCTTGAGCACCCAGCTTGGGTGATAGGGGAGGCTGTTCCCCTGGATCCTACAGTACTACATTAGGCCATGCTACCAAGACATGGAGTCAAAGCAGCTCTACCTAATACATAGAAACAAACACAGGGAGGCTGCCAAAATGAGGAGACAAAGAAACATGGCCCAAATGAAAGAACAGATCAAAACTTCAGAAAAAAGTGCTAAACAAAATGGAGATAAGCAATCTATCAGATGCAGAGTTCCAAACGCTGTTTATAAGGATGCTCAAGGAACTTAGTGAGGACCTCAGCAGCATAAAATAGACACAGTCAGAAACAAAGGACACACTAGTTGAAATAAGGAACAATTTACAGAGAAACAATAGTAGAATAGATGAAGCCAAGAATCAAATCAATGATATGGAACATAAAGAAGAAAAAACAACCAATCAGAATGATAAGAAAAAAGAACCCCCCAAAATGAGGGTAGTGTAAGCAGGCTCTGGGGCAATTTCTAGAGGTCCAAGATTCACCTCATATCCGCCAGAAGGTGAAGAGAAAGAACAAGAAATTGGAAGTCTGTCTGAAAAAAATAGTGAAAGAAAACTTCCCTAATTTAGTGAAGGAAATAGATGTGCAAGTCAAGGAAGCACAGAGAGTCCCAATTTTGATGGATGCAAAGAAGCCCACTCTAAGACACAACATAATTAAAAGGCCACAGGTTAAAGATGAAGAGAGACTCTTAAAAGCAGCAAGAGAAAAGAACTTAGTTACCAGAGGGTTGCCAGATGGGAGGCGGATGGGGAAAATCAGTGAAGAGGTGAGGGGATTAAGAAGTACAAATAGATAGTTATAGAATAGCCATGAGGTTGTAAAGTACGGTATAGGAAATAGAGTAGCCAAAGACCTTATACACATGACCCATGGACATAAACAAAGGTGAGGGATTGCCTGAGGGAGTAGGGGTGCTGGGTGGAGGGGGGGGAAAGGGGGAAAAGCAAGACAACTGTAATAGCATAATCAATAGAATATAATTGAAAATAAACAAAACTTCTGTTGAAAAAAATCTATCTTTTTGGTTCTTATGGTGCAAATCCAGTGTACTGCAACCCAGTAGTGATGGTATAAGTTGCCTGTGGGGTTATTACCAGAAACAAGCCCCTCAGGGTGATCCTACCTATTTCTGAGGAGCCCTAAGGGGCTGCCTAAGTTAGCTTGGGACATTGCCCTCTGCTCACTGTTTCAGCCTCTCTGTCAAGCTGCCACAGTGTACCTACAGAGTCAAGGCTCTCCTAAGGTGTTGTTTTCCCTCTCTCCCAAGTGGTGAACAACTTCTCCTTTCTTCCTCACAACATGATGGAGACCAGCACGTGACTTTGTATGACATTTAAGGGATATTAGAAAGTAGGACACCAAAATAACATGCAACTTTCACAGAGGTCCAGCCCCATTCTAGGGCTGCTCAGAGTGATCACTCCCAATCTTTCTCTTAACCTGACTCCTGAGGCAGCCCGTGTCAGTTGAGCCCTTTGGGAAATAGAGGTATAAAAGATTTATTGGGGAATGAGATCTGTGGGAAGAAAAGGGAGGAACTGGGATTGAGTAAGAACCATCAAACCAAGATGCATATCTGACAAAGACTCCCTTAACCAATAGGAGCTCCAGAGCAAATACTGTCTTTGCTGAGGTGGACCTGAAGCAGTTAACACCTGGAAGCTGTCAGCTGACAGTTTCCTTCAGAACTGGGCAATGAATCTTTCTTAAAGGAATCTCTGAGAAGCACACATTTCTGTCTGCCACACCACTCAACACAGCTAGTTACCCACTCCAAGTCATCAAAAATGTCCCAGCCACACTTTGCCTCCCATTCTGGCCAAACTGCCCCCTAATTCCAGAGAGCAGAGAAAATTGAAGGCCCTATTCCTATATCCTCATGACCTGCCCTCACAGGACTGACAATCAGAATGTCTATTCCACTCATAGGAAACCCCACTGCCATCCACAAAATTTTGGCTCACCTATGGCCCTAATAAGACAATCACAAAAAACTCTAATATTAGTATACAGATGCTTCTCAACTTACACGAGGTTACATCTCAATAAACCCATGGTAAGTTGAAAATACTCTAAGTCACAGGTGGCAAACACAAGGCCCGAGGGCCGAATCCAGCCCTCCACCTTGTTTTATCCAGCCCGGGGCCTTGTTTCTACCTGTTGGCAGTGCCGAGCTCTCGCTTAACTGTTAAGGAGTAATTACATTTATACAGTACTGTAGTTACATTCGGCCCTTTGAAGGCAACCACAAGGCTGATGTGGCCCCTGGTGAAAATGAGTTTGATACCCCTGCTCTAAGTGGAAAATGCATTTAATACACCTAACTTACTGACATCACAGCTTAGCCTAACCTACCTTAAACTTACTCAGAACACTTACATAATCAGGACATAATGCCATCATGAGTCAAGGAGCATCTGTAATTGCCTTCCTCTTCTTATTGCGAGAAGCAGGAGACTCACATTGTTACAGAACAAGGGATTGGTGAGGGGGGCAATTATTGGCCCACCCAGGGATGCCAAAAACTGTTACCGAACACAGACACACACAGGGCCAAGGGCAAGGCCAAAGGAATATGATATACTGTTACTGAAAAGACCCCCTACTAGGTTTGATTGTCCGCTGCCTTAGGAAAGATGTCTCTCAATGACAGAGATTTGTGAAAAAGAAAGGAAATGTTTATTTAAAGCTATACAGGCTTAAAGTAGTGACCTAATGTCTTCATTAAACAAAGTCTTTTTGGATACCCACAAATGCCCACAGTGCTTCCTTCTCCCCCTGTCCTAATTTGGGGTACTGTAACTCAGGAAAAGAAATAGATGTCCGTGACTCAGGTTGCCAGCATCATCAGCTGTGTCGCCATCCAGCCAGGATCTCTAATTAATCCAAAGCCATGTGGCACCTTTTCATGGCCTACTGGCAAGACTTTCACCCTTCTTCCAGGCAAAGTCTCTCCTGCTTCCTAGGCCACATGGCCAAAGGGAGCACCCCAAAGCTGTGTGGTCCTCTTCTACCAAGGCTGTGGGGGTCCCCACTCTGGCCAAAGCTACATGGTTCTTCTCTGCCAAAGCTGAGTGGCGGTCCTCTGCTAAAGACACATGGTGATTTCCCTCACATGGCTGCAAGAGTCCCCACTCTGGCCAATGCCGCATGGTTCTCTCCTTAATGGCTGCTGAGTCTTGGTTTAAATCCCTGTGCCAATCTTCCTCTGTAGCCCCATGTCCAACTCCTTCCAGAATCAGCTACACTTGCCAGCACTCTCATATCCTTCCAGTTTCACTGGGCTGCCATAGTGAGTCTGGGCAGGCATGGTATGGACCGAATCATCTCCAAGCTCTAACACAGGCACTGTAACCAGGGGGAATTGCCTCCCAGTTACGTCTTGGGTGGAAGTCACTTCCATCTTCCTGGCTTGAAGCATGGCCATAGCTATTTAACATATCTATGCAACCAGTTAAAGGTTATAGATATGTTAAATGACCATGCCAGAAGTTAGCTGCAAAGCTGTTGCTATGAAAAACAGCTCTCTTTCTTCCTGCTCCATGTGTCCCTTCCCCCAACTCACACCTGTCAGGGGGAAAAGGCGAGGACATCTTATATGTCTTTCTAATATTTCCTAGACACCTCGAGTTCTGGACCCCATTCCAAATCCCCATTTGGGCCCCCCCTCTTGGCTTCACCCTGTATCAACATGGGCATTTTGTAGACACAATGGGATGTAAAAACACAAAATACAATATTCAAAAAACACTGGCAACATAGTACTCAAGACAGAATGTTGGTTGTGTGCCCTTGTGACTGCATGGCTGAGTAGAAGACATGGCTCACTGTGGGTGTGTGGTGTTGCCCAGCACCGGAAGAGGGGTGCACCACATATCGCTAGCCCCGGAAAAGATCGAATTTCAAAATTTGACAAATGGATTCTACTGGATGAGTGTCACTTTCACATCATCATAAAGTTGAAAAATCTTATGTTGAAACATCATAAATTGGGAACAATCTATATTCCCCTAATATGGGTTATTCTACTTTGAAAAGTACCATGTGTGGCCTATTAACAGCTAATCCAACTGACACAGTGCCAGTTTTGGTAAAGATACTTGCCTGTTCCTTCTCTTCAGGGGTGCCATAATTTTAGAATTCAGTTTTATCAGGGAAGCTTATTAAAATAAACAATATATGTAAAAAGTACCTTGAGTGGCTTTGCTTTTTATGTAAATGCAAGAAAATATCTATATAGTGCCAAATATTTATGGGTGTATGAAAACATTCTTGATTGAATTTGTTACTCTCATTCTAAATATGACTATCATGTACTTTCAAATAGTGAGTAATTATCAGGAACAAGGCAAAGTTCAAGAAGAGAACATTAAAACCATTTTCTGATTCTCCTCTTCATAGTATACCCTTAATATGATTAGTCCTAAGCTCAAATACAGATTTTTTCCAAAAATTAATAGTAAGATCTTTGTCTGGAACTTAAAGTATATTTCCCATTAAAACAATGCACACACTTTCTTGAGTGAACCCACAAAAGGCAAATTATCTGAAACTGTAAAGACTTTTTCTTCTATTACAAAATATGCTTAGAGATATAATGTGTATCAAAACATTTTATTTTTATTTTTTAAACATTTTACTAATTCATTTTTAGAGAGAAGAGAAGGAAGGGAGAAAAAGAGGGAAAGAAACATTGATGTGAGAGAGAAACGTCGATCATATGCGCCTCTACCTGGGACCAAACCCATAACCCAGGCATGTGACCTAATGGGGAAATGAACTGGCGACCTTACACTTTGTGGGGTGATGCCCAACCAACTGAGCCACACTGGTCAGGGCTCAAAACGTTTTTAAACACATATATTATTCAACCTCGGCACAATACGACATGGTGGCCACTTACAGCATAAAGACAACTCAAAGATGGGAACAACGTACATAGGTAGTACAGATATACTATCTATATACACTATAGATAGTAAAATATCTATAATACTCAAAAAGGAGGAGGGGACAAGGGGTTTGGAGGGGGGATGTGAGGAGAAAGGTTAGAGAAATTTTCCTCCTCCTCTTTTCCAGTTCTGATTGTCACCATTCCTTAATTTCCCCTGTCCCTCTCAATTACCTTGCAAACAGAAACCCATGCTGTTGGGATGGGAAGAGCAGTAATGAAAATTTCTCTTGCTGTCTCTTTCCCCTTTTCCTCCAATGCCATCACTATCTCCATTTTTCTCCCTGGTCTCCTCCATCTTCTCTCTCTCTGTCTCAAAAGCCTCTCTATTCTTCTTTGTCCTTAATTCACACGCCCTGTCATTCCTTATGTTGTATTGTTTTTGTTGCATCCTCCAACCGCGAGAACAAATGTCGGAGACTTTCAGGGTTTCAAAGATGTTACTTTATTGGCCAAAGTTTTACCTGCGCAGGGGCGAACTCTCCGAATGTGTCCGGAGACACAGTGCTCCTTAGAGCTGCAAATGAGAGTCGCGCCCCCACTGCTCACAGCTAGGGTTTTTATGAAAAAGTAAGCAAGCTTGTTACAGAAGCAGATGTGGCAGTTAGCTATTGGCAGCTGGACTGCATGTCCAGCGCGTGGACAGTCCTGTGGTTGGCTGGACTGCCCCTGCTATGCCTGTGCTTTCTTTAGCAATTGGTTGGAGAGGCTCGTGATCAGAAGGCTGAGGTAACTGTCCAGTTGGCTATCTGCCAGGTCAGTTCTGTTCACCCTGCTCTTCTTATCTTCTTGGAATACAAGCCCAGCATCGTTAGCGGTTATGGCTTTTTAATCTTTTTTTTTTCTTAACACTAACTCCTACTCCTTGTTGCATGCAGCTTTCTGTGTCTTAATATTAACTCTTTCTTTGTTCTCTACAGTTTTCACCTTTAGATTCCTCTCCAGTTTATCTCCTTGTTTGCATCCTATGGCCATTTCCCACCTCAGGCTCTCACCATCACTTACTTACAACCCCCATGATTCTCCCTGTCTCTACTGCTCCTCAACCATCTTCATCCTGTGAGTAAGACGAATTCCATCGTGCCGCTCTCCTACTTGTGGACCCTGATACTTTGGGGACAGAATCTAAACTCCTTATGTCTGGGTCCTTCCTACTTCTTGAGCATCACCTCCTTGCCACCCCTCCATCCATGACATCTGACCCAGTCCTTCTCGGACCCTCACACTGGGTTGAGCAGGCCTCCTTTAGCGCCTCCCAGCCTATGAGCACACTGAGGAGAGACACCAAGTCTTTTATCTATAATACAATGTTGCTGAATTAAGTACACTCTACTACCAGTTTCGGGCACGGTGACAGCAAAGTGGGCCTTGGAACAAGGTGAGAAGGGACCAGGAGTGACTAGGGATAAGAGATGTAACACGTGCAAGAGAGATGCGCTGTTTTGGGTGGCAGAGGATCTGAATTAGCATGAGGGAAAGAAGGCCCAGTGAGAGGGTCGTTCTCAGCAGCTATGAAAGAGCCGGCCACTTTTACAGCAGCCGCTAGAGCGCAGGCGCGAACTTGGGTTAAACTGGGCACAAGTGAGCCAGAAACGTCCTGTACCCTTGTACCATATCACAACATAAAAAAAGCAAATACTAAAAATTAGTATCTGGGCTCTAATGCTTTAGTCTAATAAGCTTGATTGAAAATGAGTGCTGTAATTCTTGTGAAAAAACTTCCTATGACACTTTTCTAAAATTAAATGTAAATAAATTCTACATGTACATATGTATCTATATATGCATTATATACAGTTATATATAATATACATTCTGAAACAAACTCTGCTGAGTGTGTTTAATAAAGAGTAATAGCTAACACTTTCTTTTAATGGGGAGACCCTCCTTCAATCTACAAAACTTGTTTTTCCCAAGCAAATCTTGTTCTTAAAAATAGCACTTTTTCAAAATAAGAGCAACAAAACTAGACCCAGATTCCTGGTAACAGAAACATTTGCTTAACAATTTTTCCTCCATAGGAGTTGGGGGTGTCCATGCATTAACTATGTCAGGCTACATGGGAAACACCGATTTACTAATTCTGGAGTGGAAATTCTTTTTTTCCTGTCCCAACCTGCTGATCCACGGAAACAACAAAAACATCAAATCTGTCAAGGTCTACAAAAATATGTAATTTAATGTGGGTTTTAAAAAGAGAAATAGAAAGTATTCTATTTCATGCTTTAGCATAATAAATATTTAATAAATACAGCAAATTAAAAAATACTTTTGTTCTTTCTGTTGGTGTCAGGGAAGGCAGAGGATAAGGGAAAATGAGGAAGAGAACAGAACTGCAAATAAATGAGAGGGAAAGATGCAGGGCCAGATAAACACAGAGAAATCCGTATACAAATGGAAACACGAAGGAAGACAAAAGCAGAGCCAGATAGGTAGACGCAGAGGTTTCAAACCTCAGTAGGAGGTGGTTAGCACTAATCCAGATGAGGAACACCAAGGGAGGAGTGGGGTAGGGTAAGGAGGGACAGCAAGCTCTGTCTTGGACATACTGTGTTTGAAGGACTTGAAGGAGGTTCTAATTCAATAATTGGAAATATAAAACTCAGAGCTACAGACTTAAATTTGGAGTTCATCCCTCTAGAAATAACAACTAAATTTGTGAGAATGAAAAGAAAAACATACAAGGTGGAGAGTGAAGAAAGAAGAGTGCATGTTAAAGAGTGACTTTATTATCCTTAGCTGGTGTGGCTAAGTGGACTGAGTGCCAGCCTGCAGACCAAAGGGTCACTGGTTCAATTCCCAGTCTAGGGCACATGCCTGGGTTGCCGGCCAGGTCCCCATGGTGGGGCACTCGAGAGGCAACCACATGTTGATGTCTACCTCTCTTCCTCTTTTTCCTTCTCTAAAATAAATAAATAAAATCTTTTAAACAAAAAATGACTTCATTAAACCATTGCAATAACTTGTTTTTAGAGGAAGCAATGGAACTGAATATGCTGCATTATTTTGCAATATTTTGGTTTGACATTTTGTGATACATTGATCTAAATGCCTATTTATAGCTATATTTTGTTTCATGGTAAAGTTTCTCATAAACATACACAGAATCAAAGGGCAAAGTGCATCATTGGCAGCACAAACTAAATATCAATATTCATTTTTCTGTTCTATACTTTAATTATGCAAAAGTTTTTGTTGAAACACAGATGATTGATTTCTATCTTCACTGATATCAATTGGTTATTCTTGCAAATTAATTAGAAAACATTGTTCAAAAATGGGTTCAAAGACCACTGAGTCTCTTCATTTGGTAGATTTTTAAATCAGTTAAAAATTATATTTCCAACATTTTAGGTGTACAGACATGAAAATTTTTGTAGGTGTCATTTTTACATTGATTAGACAGAAAAATTAGACAGAAAAGTCAGTTAATGGTGGAAAGAAACATTGCCTACTTCTCTTTTCAAAATGCTCTGTTCACAACACAAGTTTATTTTGAAAAGTAGTTAATTTCCCGTGCTTTGGCTGACTTCACGTCAGACCCTATTAGGCCATTGTTTCCCCGCCTCCTGGGGCTGATGGAAGAGCACTTACTGAAAGGTCAGTTCTGCCCGTTCATCTTCCTTGGCTCAAAGTATTAGTACCACCTTCAATCAGTAGCCGCTTTGCAGTGATTTTTAAAATCCTTTGTCCATTTCCTGAGGGTTAGTTTGCTTAAAACTAGATACTATAATCCACAAAGTCTGTGTAAACACTAGCCCGTGGTAACACACTGAAAGCAAGTGAATGAATGAGATCACGAAGGTCAACCTCCTCACTCTGTGATTCTCTGTCTTCCCTGGGACTTCTGCGCCTCACTTGACACGGACAGGGTGGGGCAACAATGTCATTCTGTGTACAAATATTAGTAAAGCCTTTAAGGTAGATTTCAAAATAGTAATCTCCTTCTCATCTTTAGACTTAACAATATTCAAATAGGATTTCTGTTATTTTGTCCCTGTACCCCAGGGGTTTTTATTCCAGAACCCAGGGATGTGAAGAGCACTGCCTCGAAGCAGTAGTTCGGAAATGTCAGAGTGCCTAAGAATCTTTTGAAGGTTATTTATTTATTCATTAAATTTATTGAAAAATAATTTACATATGGTAAAATTTACCTATTTAGTTATGTAGTTCTGTGAGTTTGGACCACTGAGTGTGCAACTACAACTACAATGAAGATATAGAAAATTACCTTTGACCCTTTGTAGTTCATCTTCTTCCACTCTTTGCAGCCCCTGCCAACCATGGATGTGATTTCTGTCCCTATAGTAATACATTTTTAATTGAGATAAAATTCATATAATTTAAAATTGATGATTTAAATCATTTTAAGTGCTTAAATATATTCGTAATGTTGTACAACCATCACCACTACCTAATTCTAGGAGTTTTCATCACCTGTGAAAGAAACTCCATGGCCATTAAACAGTTTGGAAATATTTATTTTAAAAGCTTGTTAAACATGCAGATTCCCAAGCATGGGTTGGGGCTTTAGAATCTGCATCTTGTGCTGGCTGGGTAAGCTCAGTTATTTAGTGTCATTACACGACACCAAGTTTGCAGGTTTGATCCTCAGTCAGGGCACATATAAGAGTCAACCGATGAATTCATAAATAAGTGAGAAAACAAATTAATGTTTCTCTCTCAAATCAGTAAAAAAAAAAACACTTAAAAAGTATTCTTAAAAAAGAACCTCCACTTTAACAAGTCCCCAGGTGTTTCTGACCCAAGTGGCCCCCAAGTCACATTTTGAGTAACTCTTCTAAAGATAAAGCTATTGTAATACAACACAATACAGTTCAATTTTAGAGGAGACACACACGTAGTAACTGGACTGTTTTCTCTGAATACTTCCTGGATCTCCCTGGGACCTCACCATATTCTTCTAACAAATGAGATCTCATTGACATTAACAATTAAAATTTTTCTTTCCTTAAACCCACGGCTCATTCAGTACCTGTGTCTCCTCAGTAAAGACTGGATTATTTCTGAGCATCTGCGATGGATGTTTCTCATCTCTTTGCCCTGTCCTCTAATCACAGAGTCACTTGGAGGCTCCTCCTAGTGTCGTAAGTCATGGTGGCCATACCAATAACTCTTGCAAAGTTCATGGCAAGAGTGCTGTCCTCCAAGCTTCCCGATCATAGGAAGGGTTCCCTGGAAACAGACTATGAGATGGAGAATTGCAAGTGGAAGGTGTTTGGGGGCAGTGCTCTCAGGATCGATAGCCGTAAAGAAGTAAGAAAGGCAGATTGAGCAGAGGGAGAGGCCAGGGTTCAGCTAGTCCTGTGATCAAATTGGAAGGAAGGATGGCCTTTCAATGTTGTTCAATATTGAGGCAAGCTAGCTGGGCCTTTTTGCATTCCTGCAGTAGCCAGTTATTGGCTATAGATTGCCCCGGGGGTCGGGGAAGGGGAGCTATTCCCTGTGGTAGAGAGCATGGGCTTGTGAGAGGCACAGCTGTGAGTCATTAGCAGCTGATAGCCTCAGTACCTGAGCTAGAGGTGTTTAGGCCCTGAAGAGGGTATCTGAGCAGAACACTATAGTATCCACTACAGTCCCACTCTTAGGCCTCTTATACCCAGGTGCTTTCTTGAGAGTAAATTCATTTCATCTGGAAATAGTTTACTCAGGATTCTGGTTGGTCTTCTTTCCGGGGAATTTATAAGAAAAGGTCAATAGAAAGAACAAAAGCCCTGCTGATGCAGTTGATCTGGAGGCTGTAACTCGGGGGTGTTAAACTCATTTTCACCAAGAACCACATCAGTCTTGTGGTTGCCTTCGGAGGGCCGAATGTAATTTTGGGACTGTATAAATGTAACTACTCCTTACAGTTAAGTGAGAGCTTAGCACTGCTGCTGGGTAGAAACAAGATGCTGGGCTGAATAAAACAAGGCAGAAGGCTGAATCTGGCCTTGTGTCTGCCAACTGTGTGTTAGTCCTTTAGATTAGGATTACTCAATATAGGCACTATGGATATTTTAGGCCAGATAATTCTTTGTTGTAAGTGGTCATCCTATTCATTATAGAATGTTTAATTTAGTGGTATCCCTAGCCTGACCCACAAGATGCCGGTAGTACCCTATTTCCAATTCTGAAAATCAGAAATGTCTCCAGACATTGTCAAATATTACTTGGGTGGCAAAACTGCTACTTGTTGAGAATCATTGCTTTAAATGGGGATTGCTCCCAGGGTTTTTTTGTTGTTCAAGTACAGTTGTCTCCATTTTCACCCCACCACACAGCCCCTGCCCCACCCATCCCCTCCTCCCAACCTAGAACCCACCCCCTTTGGCTTTGTCCATGTGTCCTTTATAGGTGTTCCTTAATGGCCCTTCCTCTGTTTTCCCACATTATCCCTCTCTCCCCTCCTCTCTGGTTACTGTCAGTTTGTTCTTTATTTCAACATCTCTGGTTGCATTTTGCTTGCTTGTTTGTTTTGTTGATTAGGTTCCACTTGTAGGTGAGATCATGTATTTGTCTTTCACTGCCTGGCTTATTTCACTTAGCATAAAGCCCTCCAGATCCATCCATGCTGTTGCAAAGGGTAGGAGCTCCTTCTTTCTTTCTGCTGCATAGCATTCAACTGTGTAAATGTATCATAATTTTTTGGTTCACTCATTTACCGATAGGCACTTAGGTTGCTTCTAGCATTTGGCTATTGTTTTGTGCTATTACAAATATAAAGGTGCATACATTCTTTTGAATTGGTTTCAGGATTCTTAGAGTATAATCCTAGCAGTGGACTTGCTGGGTCAAAAGGCAATTCCACTTTTAGTTTTCTGAGGAAGTTCCATACTGTTTTCCACAATGGCTACACTGTATATTTTTTCTAATAGTGCACTGGGGTTCCCTTTTTTTCCGTAACCTCTCCAACAGTTGTTTATTGATTTGTTTATGATGGCCATTTTCACCAGTGTGAAGTGGTACTCATTGTGGTTTTAATTTGCATCTCTCTGATAGCTAGTGATGCTGAACCTCTTTTTATATGTCTCTGGGCCCTCTGTGTGTCCTCCTGGAGAAGTGTCTGTTCAGGTCCTTTGCCCATTTTTTAATTGGGTTGTTTGTCTTCCTGGGGTGGACTTGTGTGAGTTCTTTATAAATTTTGGAGATCAAATTCTTGTTTGAGGTCTCATTTGCAAATGTGTTTTCTCATACAGTTGGTTCCCTTTTCATTTAAATGCTGTTTTCTTTAGCCATGCAGACGTTTTTTTATTTTGATGAGTTCCAATTTGTTTATTCTTTCCTTTATGTCCCTTGATTTAGGGGGCATATAGGTGAAAATGCTGCTGCATTGGATATCTGAGATTTTCCTGCCTGTGTTCTCCTCTAGGACTTTCTTGGTGTCATGATTTATATTTAAGTCTTTTATCCACCTTGAATTTATTTTTGTGTATGGTGTAAGTTGGTGCTCGAGTTTCATTTTTTTGCATGTAGCTCTCCAGATGTCCCAGCATCCTTTGTTGAAGAGGCTATTTTTATTCCATTTTATGGCTCTGCCTCCTTTGTCAGATATTAATTGACCATGGAGACTTGGTTTATTTCTGGGCTCTCTATTCAGTTCCATTGGCCGACATTTCTGTTTTTATGCCAGTACCAGGCTGTTTTGATTACAGTGGTCTTGTAATGCAGTTTGGTATCTGGTATTGTGATCCCTTCTACTTTGTTCTTCTTTCTCAATATTGCTGTGGCTATTCAAGGTCATTTATGGTTCCATAATTGAACCATTTTTGAAATGTTTGCTCTATATCTGTGAAATATATCATTGGTATTTTAATAGGGATTGCATTGAATCTAAATTGCTTTTGGTAATATGGGCATTTTGATGATGTAATTCTTCCAATCCATGAACATGGTATATGTTTCCAATTATTTGTGTTTCCCTTAATTTCTTTATTCAGTGTTGTGTAGTTTTCTGAGTATAGGTCTTTTACCTCCTTGGTAAGATTTATTCCTAGGTACTTTATTTTTCTTGTTGATATAACAAATGGGATTTTTTTTTCTTGATTCCTGATTTGGATCTTTCATTGTTGATGTGTAAAAATGTCTTTGATTCCTGAATATTGACTTTGATCCTACTGTTTTGCCAATTTCCCTTATTAAGTTGAGAAGTTTCTTGGTAGTCTATAGGGTTTTCTACATACACTATTGTATCATCTCCAAACAGTGCCAGTTTTACTTCCTCCTTTTTAATTTGGATGCCTTTTGTTTTTGTTTCTTGTCTGATTGCTGTGCCTAGGACTTCCAACTCTATGTTGAATAGAAGTGGTGAAAGTGAACATCCTTGTCTTGTTCCTGATCTTAGTTGGAAAACTTTTAGTTTTTGCCCATTGAGTGTGATGCTGGCTGTAGGTTTCTTATATATGACCTTTATTATGTTGAAGAATGCTCCCTCTACTCCCACTTTGCTGAGTATTTTTATCATAAATAGGTGCTGTACCTTATAAAATGCTTTTTCCAAATCTACTGATATGATCATGTGATTTTTTTCTTTCCTTTTGTTTGTGTGATGTATTGTGTTTATTGATTTGTGAATATTGTACCATTCTTGCATCCCTGGGATGAATCCCACTTGATCACGGTGCATGGTCTTTTTAAGGTATTGCTGGATGCAGTTTGCCAATATTTTGTTGAGGATTTTAGCGTCTATGTTCATCAGAGATATTGGCCTATAGTTTTGTTTCTTTGCTGTGTCTTTACCTGGTTTTGGGATTAGGATGATGCTGGCTTCATAAAACAAGTTTGGGAGCCTTCCCTCTTCTTGGATTTTTTGGAATAGTCTTAGAAGAATAGGGGTTAGATCTTCTTTAAATGTTTTGTAAAATTCTCCTGTGAAATTGTCTGGTCCAGGGCTTTTGTGTGTGAGGAGTTTTTTGATCACTGCTTTGATTTCGTCAACTGTTATTGGTCTGTTCAGGCTTTCTGCTTCTTCTTCATTCAATTTTGGGAGATTATATTTTTCTAGAAATGTGTCCATTTCACCCTCATTTTCAAATTTCTTGGCACATAGTTCTTCGTAGTAATTTCTTATAATACTTTGTATTTCTGTGGTATTAGTCGTAATCTCTCCTCTTTCATCTCTGATTTTTTTTATTTGGGTTCTCTCTCTGTTTTCTTGATGAGTCTGCTTAAAGGCTTGTCAGCTTTGTTTATCTTTTCAAAGAACCAGCTCCTACATTTATTGATCCTTTGGATTGTTTTAGTCTCTATGTCATTTAATTCTGCTCTGATCTTATTTCCTTCCTTCTACTCACTCTGGGCTTTGTTTGTTGTTGTCCTTCCAGTTCTTGTAGATGTAGGGTTAGGTCGTTTGTTTGAAATGTCTCTATCTTTTTTAGGTAGGCCTGTATCGCTATGAACTTTCCTCTCAGGACTGCCTTTGCTGTGTTTCATAAGTTTTGGACTGTTGTATGTTCATTTTAATTTGTTTCTGGAAACTTTTTGATTTCTTCTTTGATCTCCCTGTTAACTCATTCATTTGTTCATTCTCCATGTATTTGAATGTTTTTGAGTTCTTTTCCTTGAGGTTTGTTTCCAGTTTCAGGCCCTTGTGGTCTGAAAAAATGCTTGATATGATTTCAGTTTTCTTGAATTTGTTGAGGCTAGTTTTGTGTCCTATCCTGTGGTCTATCTTTGAAAATGTTCCATCTGCATTTGAAAAGAATGTGTATTTTGCTTCTTTGGGGTGAAAAGTTCTGTATATACCTGCAAAGTCTATTTGATCTAGGGCATTGTTCAATGCCTCAATATCTTTGTTAATATTTTGTTTGGAAGATCTATCCATTTTTGACAATAGGGTGTTAAAATCTCCTAGAGTAAGCGTGTTGCTCTCTATATCCTTCTTGAAGTCCTCCAAGATTTTCCTTATATATTTGAATGTTTCTTTGTTGGGTGCATATTTGTTTATAATGTTTAGGTCTTCTTGATGGATTCTTCCCTTGAGTATCATGAAATGTCCTTCAGTGTTTCTTTTTATGGCCTTTGTTTTGAAGTCTAATTTTTCTGATATAAGTATTGCTACACTAGCTTTTTTTCCCTGTTCATTTGCTTAGAATATTTTTTCCAACCTTTCACTTTCAATCTGTGTAGGTCTTTTGTTCTGATGTGGGTCTCTTGTAGGCAGCATATATGTGGGTTACATTTTTTTATCCATTCAACTACCCTGTGTCTTTTGATTGGAGCATTTAATCCATTAACATTTAAGGTTATTATTGACAAGTAGTTGTTCATTCTCCCCCCTCCCAAACCTTTGTACCTGTGTTCCTGTCTCTCTCACTCTTTTTCATCCTTTTCTTATAGCAGTCCCTTTGGCGTATCTTGCACAGCTGGTTTGGTGGAATTGTATTCTTTCAGCCTTTTTTTTGTCCAGGAAGCTCCTTATTTCACCTTCCATTTTAATTAGAGCCTTGCTGGATAGAGTGGTCTTGGTTGCAGGCCTTCGTTTTTCATTACCTGGAATATTTTTTTGCCACAACCTTCTGGCTTGCAGTGTTTCTATTGAGAAGTCAACTGCTAGCCTTATCTGAACTCCCTTGTACATTACTTCTTGTTTCTCCCTTGCTGCTTTTAAGATTCTCTCTTTGTCTTTAAAACTTGGCATTTTAATTATGATGTATCTTGGAGTAGGCCTCTTTGGGATCATATTTGGGACCCTTTCTGCTTCCTGAACTTGTGTGGCTTTTTCCCTGTCTAGGATTGGGAAATTTTCTGTCATAATTTTTTCAAATAGGGTTTCTATCCCTTGCTCCTTTTCTTCTACTTCTGGTAATCCTATGATTCAAATGTTGCATTTCATGTTATCTTGCAGTTCCCTTAAGCTATCTTTATATTTTTTTAGTCTCTTTTCATACAGCTGTTCTACCTGAGTGTTTCTTTTACTTGTCTTCCAGCTCACTAATTCGGTCCTCTGCTTCATCCAGCTTCATTGTAATTTCTTCTAGTGTGTTTTTTATTTTAGAAATGTATTCTTTATTTCTTCCTGGTTCTTGTTTATAGTTTCTATTTCCTTTCTTATACTGTTGTAGTTCTCACTCAGTTCCTTGTAGTTGTCTGTGAGTTCTTTGAACATCCTTATAACCATTCTTTTGAATTCTATATCTGATCATTTGCTTGCCTCCATTTCCTTTAGCTCTTCTAGTGGGGAGTCTTCCACTCCTTTTAATTGCAGGTTCTTTCTTTGTCTCCCTACTTTAGGTGACTGTTCTTGTTTGTTTCTGAAATTCCTGATGCTCTGCTTTGCTAACTGTCTTTGTAGGGTGAACTTCTATGCTAGAAATTCTATAGGATTCAGTGAAGTAGTCTCTTCGATCTCCTTGTCTGGATGCTCTAGGTTTGCCCTTTCTTCTGTTTGCGTGGGCTCTCTTGTTGTACTTGGGTTTTACCTGTTGGTGGTTCCTTTGTTGGTGGGTTCTTTCCTCCATTGGTTTTACTGGTGTTCACAACTCCCACTGTATCTTGTATGTGGTCAGTGGCTGGGCAAAGGTGAAATGGATTAAGACAGCAGGAGAGTGTTCTATGGGATTTAAAGTACCAACAAGTAGAGAACAGATAGGATATCCTTTGGAGAAGTACAGCGATGACCATGATATTTCACCCAACTAGCCCCTTTTTATAAAAGATGAAAAAGAGATAAGACTCTAAATAGAGGGGAGAAAGAATGTGAGCTGAATCCATAAAACAGAGTGTTTGTGCAAGGTTAGATCGTGAAAGATAGTGATCGTAAGGGATAGAAGCTAGGCCTACTGTGTGAAAGAATAAAGTGAACCACAACAGTAAGAAAGCTCAGGAAGATAGTGACATGGGCCAAGACCAAGTTGGGGTGCTGTGCAGAACTTACAATTGTATAGAATAATATTTTACAACAATAAGGAACAGCAATAATATGACAAGAAATATATAATCTGAATAAAAAGAATAGAAAATAAAAGGCCAAGAGTAGTGTTATTGGAATACGAGTGAAGTCAGAGAAGAAAAATTAAAATACAATGTGAAAGGGAGAACAAAGAAATCTAGTCAAACAATACAATTAAAGAAAGAAGCACAATAGAGAAGACTAAACAGAAAGAACAGAAATAAAGAAATAATAATAAAATAAATAAAAATAAAAATAATATGCAAGTTCTGTAGGATAGCAAAGTGAAATTTGTCTCAGTTTCCCAGTTGGTTTAGCCTTCTGTTCTCTCTCTGGATCTGTCTTTGGTTCTTTGTCCTTTCACAGCTCCAGGTCTTACTGTCTTTTTTGGTGGGGAGGGAAGCCTCCTGCTGACTTTAAACCCACCAAGTGAATTCTGCTGATCTTCCTGGCTGCTGTAGCCAGAGCAGGGCTGGGCTTCACTTTTTTCTTTTCCTGTGGTTTTGCAACGATAGGGGCTAGGTCTGGGCTGCAGTATTCACAGTTGCCCAGCCTCCAGCCCAGGCCTTCTGAGCACTGCTTGGCTCCCACTCTCCATCTGTGCCAGGCTGGCACGTAAATCTACCACGTTGTGCCACCCTTGAGGTGCACTGATTAGGAGCAACGTGCACCTCCTCCTCCCTCTTTGCTGGCCTCAGTGCTGTGCACTGTCAAAGTCCCTTCCAGGCAGTTTAGTTACCATATTAAATTAAGTCTCTCTGGGAACTGCTAACTCTCTGAGCCCTTGCTGCCCTCCTCTGATCAGTCCCTGTGGTGCCCCTCCTCCTCCCTCTTCACTGGCTGGCTACTGGCTACTCTGAGGGAGAGGTCCTTGCACAGTGGCTGCAAGTCGTTTTTTTTAGTGACTTTCCCTTGGTTGCGGGCTGCCATTCTTAACAAGTGCCCGACTGCTCATACAGCCCAACTCTCTAACCAGTCCCAAGCCTCTTTGGATCACAGTCAGTCTCGGCCCAACTCTTCTCCCATCTCCAGGTGTCTCCCTGGTCCCCGATCTCTCTGGTACTGTTGAGCCAGGGACCATCGTCCAAGCTGGGAAATGCCTCCGGCTTTGTGTCTCCCACTGCATCTTTATATCCCCAGCGACTTCAAGCACACAGATCTCTCCTAGGCGAGACTGACTTTCCTGCTCTGGAGGGGAGGGAGCTGTGAAGTTACAATGTCTGACCCAGCTCTCCTACAGAGCTCCTATGGCAGCCATGGTCCCTGGCACAGGGCCCAAGGACCTTCCTGTTGGTCTCCAAAGTCTCCTGATTGTCCGTTTTTAAGCGTTCTCTGCAATCTTTGGCTTCCAAACTTCATATAAGCTGGGATTCCATTTGCTGTTCACTCTGTTCTTCAGAAGATCAGCTAGGTATCCCAGTTGGGTGCATGGGCAAGTGGGTTAAACTCCCACCTACCTCAGTGCCATCTTCAGGAATACTTCTCAAGGTTTCAACTGCTGTGCATATGCTAATGTACTCGTGTTTGTATCTCAGCCCACACCTTCTCCTGAACTCTAGGGTCAGGTCACAGATAGCTTACTAGACATTGCCAGATTGGCAAGGCAGGAGGAGGGCCCAAATTCAGTTCAAGGTGAGATTTATTGGGTTGGCCAAAAAGTTCATTTAGTTTTTTCATTATGATGGCTCTGGTAGTGCTTGGTTGTCTTTAACTTCATTTGAAACAATTTTCTTAGTTTGTATTTTGACAGCCATCATATCAACATGCATTAAAAAACATCACAATTGGTGAATTTTTGTGCAGCCATTTTAATATTGAAGATGGAAATATGCTACTTTTTAATGTGTTATACTTTATTATGTCAACAAAGGTGAAAATGCAACTGAAATGCAAAAAAAGATTTGTGCAGTGTATGGAGAAGGTGCTGTAACCGATCAAACATATCAAAAGTGGTTTGTGAAGTTTCTTGGTACAATTGACATTTTGGCCAAATAATTCTTTGCTGTGGGGCTGTCTTGTGTGTTGGAAGATGGTTAGCAGCTCCCTGGCTTCTACCCACTGGAGGCCAATAGTGGGAGATACCCAACATACTCAAAATATCCAAATCAATAAAGATCTTATGGAAAAAAACCCTAAGTGAACTTTTTGGTCAACCCATTACATTCCATCTGCACAAATTCTATTTGGAATTCCATTGCCAGTTCTTTAAAATACATACGGGGCACAAACTTGTCATTTTTTTTATGTATAGAGAAGTTTAAGAAAAAGAGAAAAATGAAACAATGTTATGTTTTTATTTGAAGGCTCCATTTGTTTTCCTGGCAGTTAATGGCTGCTTTGTAACTAAATAGGCAGATCTTTTAGGACTTTAGGGAAATCTAAAAATTCAATAACAGACTTTTAAGTTACCTAAAATTGGTCAAATTGGGTTGTCCCAAATTCGTGAATTTAAATGTGTTAAAAAGAGTTCATTCTCTACATATTCTCTTGGTATAGGAATAGAGATGATGTTTTTCCCCTTTATTTTATTATTTTCCCTAATAATAAAATGAATATATGTTTGCAGAAGAAATATTTTGAAACATTAAACAAATAAAAAATTTATTATTCATGAACTACCTATATATAACCTAGATTACCTATAATGAACTAACCACCTATATATAACCTATATCTTTATTATACATTTTCCACAAATTGGAATCATGTTGGATATATAGTTTTGTTTCTTAGCCTTCTAAATATTGTATTGTGAAGACTTTATGACTGTAATATAATTCAGTTAGTTGTTACTATTGAACAATTAGTTTTCAGTATAAATAATGAAAATTATTTCATTATGTACCCTTAGACCAAATCTCTGTTGGCAAAATACCCTTGGACCAAATCTCTCTTGGCATCTCTGTGTATTTCCTAAAGCTACAAATTGTTTCCAGGTCCCTGATGCATGTCATATTGCACCCCAGAATAACTATACCACTTTACACATCACGGTAACATAAGATGAGCCTCTTACTGTAGTCTTACCTTTATTATCAAGGCTTTAAAAAAATCTTCGCCTGTCTGAGGTGCATAAGCATTTTTTCTTCTTAAGTTTGGCAATGAGATTTGTGTTATTAGCTGTCTTCCAAGGGGTACAATGCCCATTGTTACAGTGGGAAAGGGAAAGGGAAAGGTTTCAGGCTGTTCTGCTGTGGGGGCACCCAGGCAGGGGGCCGTGGAGAAGGCTATGAAGAGGGTTTGCACCCCAGCGCTTCTTTGTATGCGGTTGCCTCCTACAACCTCCCCTGTCCTAGGGGCATCTAGCTTCATTATGCTTTCTCTTCCTGTTAAATTTTGTTCTTCAAGGATTTGATAGATATTGGTTAAGGCCAAATTTCTTAATCATAAATAGGTATTTAAATTTTGGTTTTGTTTCTTTTACTTACAAACACAGTGATAGCTTTCTTCTACTGTACAGGATCTTAAAGGTCTTGGAGGGTTGGGAGAAGACTCCTGCCCTTAAGGACTGGGTTGGTTCTGAGAGAGGTCAAAGCCTGTGTGTTAAGTGTCTGTTCCTGAAACCTGACCCACCGAATGTCAGAACAGAGAGAGTAGGTAAGTCTGCCTCTGGTGCAGACAAACTGGTAGATGAGAGGTTGTGTTTTTGTTTTGTTCATGGGTTTGTGATGGGGGCACAGTCATGTAAGATAGTTTTTTTTCTTTTCTTCTACCTTCTTTTCCTTTCCTTCCCTCCCTCCCTCCCTTCCTTCCTTTTTCAAATTACAAAAATAACATTTGCTTGTTTGAACCTGCATTTGTCACAACAAATGTGTTGCCTTTGTAATTTAAAATAATGCCAAAACAAACAAAAAAATTTTCCCTTATCCTATCATCCGCCCTTCTGAGCTAATCATGTTAGCAGAATGATATGTGACCTTCCCCACCTCTCAGAGCTGAAGTCACGCAACATGTACCAACATGGGCCTGGAGGAACTGTTCGCTTCTTTTCCTTCTATTGTTATGCCTATTATTATGTCTATTACTGTTATTACTACTATGCTCATTACTCTGCAGCTTGCTTTGATAATGATACATCATTTCAAATCAATACACATAGACTAACTTACTCCTCTTCCCTTTAAAAATAGCTTTTGACTGAATAAAGTAACAGGTGCATATGGTACAAATTTCAAACAATAGAAACATATACAGTGAAATATTCATCCACTTCTCACCCCAGACCCCCAGTCCTCTTCCACAGAGGTAACAACCATGTAGAATAACAGGACTTTAAGAAAACACTATACTTATCATTATAGTTTTGTCATAAATGATACAATTCAAGAACAGCCAAGTGAAGAGACACATAGGGTGAGATGTGGGAGGGTCCCCAACACAGATTCTATGCTTTCTCACCCTGGAATCGGGGTCAATCACCGTCCCAACGCATCAGGGTGCTCACTATCAGGAAGTTCCCTAGCTTTGGTGTCCAGAGTTTTTATTGGAGTTTTGGCCACATGACTGAGCTCAGGCTCTAGCCCCTCCCCTCTCCATAGGTCAGATGGTTGGGCTGATATCACCCTCATCCCTCTAATCACATAGTTGGTCTTTCCAGCAGGACCAGCCCCCATCACGCTGTTTGAGTCACTTCATTAGCATAAACTCAAGTGTGGTATAAGGGGTTCATGAATAATAAAGACACTCCTATCTGTGCCAGGAACCCAAGAGGAAGATCAAATTCTTTATTATATGATAGGCCCCAAAGCACAATTAGAAAACCACTGATTTACAGAGCAAACGCTAAGCTTTTAAATATAATACAGCCTGAAAAGATGAAAATTCCGTGAGGGTAGGGAACTGGTTTGTTCACTTCCAGTCCACCAGTGAATATCACAACACATAGCGTACAGTGGGCACTCAGTAACAGTATGTGAGAGTTTCCCTAGTTATTCCAAGCACCAATTACGTATTCTCCCTTCCTGATGTCTAGTCGGTAAGCTCCTGAAGGACAGAGCTTTGTATATTCTGACTAAGGGTGTGATAAATAACAAATTAGTCCTTCTTTATGAATAATCATAATACGAAATGCTCAAAAAATAATTTACTTCAAATGACACTGCAATTTAAAAGAAAACAGATATCACACATAATTTCATCATAACACAAATAATTCAGAATAGTAATTTTACATATGAATTTACAGTTAAATTTTGGGGTCTCTCGTTTAATTGAGAAAAGTCTATTAAGGGTTGGGGTATGTGGAGATAACGCTTAGCAAAAGGATTAAGCATCATCAATGTTCTGAGAGATTTTTTTTCTTTTTCAGCTTTGGGATATAATTGACAAATAAAATTATAAGGTATTTAAAGTGCACATTGTGATGATTTTATGTACACACACGCGCGCGCACGCGCGGTGTGAAAACATTCCACCCATTCAGCTAATTAGTATAGCTGTGGTAGGCAGTTAGACATGAGCAGAGCAAGGACAATGGGCCGGGTACAAAAGGTTACCAGGGTAGAAAGCCCCAGGTGCCTAGCAAAGGGCAAAACTGGGAAAACAAAGACCTTGCTCCCAGGGTAGCCTTTCCTCCCCTAGCATACTGCTGGTCACGTGGTCTAGAATCCCTGACCTTTCCTCACTTGGTGTATGGATAGTCATGCGGCTTTCGACATCCTTAGCGGGGGGTGGGGGGGGGAAGGGGCCAGAGGATAGCCTCATACAACTGCCATACAAACCCTTATAGGACCAGTCCTTTCCGCATTAAGTTCCCAGGACAATGAGGGTGTGACCTGCATCAAATGATATTGGAAGCAGAGCCTTGGGTCTGCGGACCACAGAGATAGAGCTTTGGCCTTTCTAGAGATAACATCTAGACCTCGGGTGTGTTTCAGTTCCAGGCCAGTCAGGGGATGCTACAGCTGATGTCAGGCCCAGATTTGATGAATAATGACCCCCTGTTCCAGTGTCAACCAATTAGCAGAGACCACAACCCTGAAAGGACACACCTGGAAAGCTAAAAATATTTTACTGGAATCCTCGCCTGAGACTTCCGGATAACTCCCCTTAAGACAGAGGACCAGTGCACCTCTGTCTCCAGGGCAGCCTGTGCCTTTCCTTGCCCTCTTCCCCCAGGCATGTTTGACTTGCCTCTCTTTTTCTTCTAAGCCCCAAGGGCTGTTCTTGTGCTCAGTAACTTGTTTCCCGAGCCTGTTCTTCCACAGCTCACTTCTTCTGCCTCTGTGACTTTCTAAATAAAATTTCTCTTGTATTTGAGGCTTGACTCTGAATTCTTTCTTAGCTGGAACTCAGGTACTGAGATTGCCGAATGAAGGTTGCCGAATGACTCCACTGGTCTAATACCTGGTGTCAGTTCACCAACATAGCTATCACCTCACATATGTACACATGTGTGTATGTATATGGGTATAAATATATATGTGTTTCTTTTTTGGTGAGACCATTTAATTTCTACTCTCAGCAAATCTTAATTATACAATACAGTTTTATCAACTACAATAAACATGTTATATATTAAATCTTCAGACGTTATCTTATAACTGAAAGTTTGTACCCTTTTACTAATCTCTCCCTATCCTACCCTCCTTGGCTAGTTTCTGACATCTACTTTTCTACTCCTAAGAGAGAGCTTTTGAAGCATTTAGTACATTTGCATTTTCATTTACATTTTATTACCAGATATACTTGCTAACATTACTGTCATTACAGTGGTGGTCAGTGTGCTTGCTATGAAGTCATTTTGGATGATAAGGAACTATACTGTTTTCCTCCCTCTTGCTTCCCACTCCAACTATACATATAAATGGCTGTTTATTATAACCATTTGGTTCTGAGAAGATTTTCCGTAACATACCACCCATACCCATGCCTATTTCCTCTTTGCTACCTAGTTTGATTGTTTTGCCCAAACCTAATGACTTCCTATTTCTTCTCTAGTCTCTATTTACTATTATTTCTTTTGCAAGTTACCACTAAATAGTACTGATTAGTCATCCTTGTGTCAAGCATCATCTCTGATGCCTGGGCCTGTAGACTTAAAGTGGCAATGCCAAAGAATCTAGTAAAAGTGACAAAAATGGACAGAAAGTGACTAAAATTTAAGTATAAAAGAAACTAATAATTACCTCTTACCCACTAGGAAGGCTGCTATTAAACAAAAACAGAAAATAACAAGTGTTAGTGAGGATATGGAAAAATTAAAATGTTTGTACACATTAGTGGGAATCTAAAATGGTACATCTACTGGTGGTTCCTCAAAAAATTAAAAATAGAATTGCCGTGTGATTCCCAAATTCCACTTCTGGATATGCACTCAAAAGAATTAAAAGCAGGGACTAGAAGTAATATTTGTAAACCCATGTTCATGAGATCATTATTCACAGTAGCCAAAACGTGAAAGCAACCAAGTGTCCATGGACGGACAAATGGATGTACAAAATGCATTGTATACATAGAAAGGGATGTCTTTCAGCCTTAAGAGGGAAGGAAATTCTGATACATGCTACAACATGAAAGAACCTTGAGGATGTTTTACAAAATGAAATAAGGCAGTCACAAAAGGACAAATACCATATGACTGTATGTATATGATGTGATGGCTATTTTATGTGTTAACTTGCCCGTGTCATGGGATGCCCAGTTATTTGTCAAATGTTCTCATGTGTCAGTGAGGGTATTTTTGAATAAGATTAACATGTGAAGTGGCAGATTGAATGCCTTGCCCTCCCTAATGTGGGTGGCTTTTACCAATAGGTTGAAGGCCTGAATAGAACAAAAGGGCTCACCATCCTGTAAGAGGGAACTTCTCCTGCCAGACTCTTTGATCTGAGACATTGGCCTTTTCCTGACTTTGGATTCAAAATGAAACACCCTGCCTGCAAGCTGCCAACCTTCATATTAATACAGCATCAGCTCTCCTGAGTCTCCAGCTTGCTGACTGCAGATCGGCCTCCATAACTGTGTGAGCCAATCCTTATAATAAAGCTCTTTCTACATACTTATATCTATAGCTATCCACATCTATATAATTAATTAGTTCTGCTTCTCTGGAGAACCCTAACTAATACACATGATGTACCTAGAGCAGTGAAATTCATAGAGACAGAAAGTGGAATTATAGTTAACAGAGGCTAAGAGAAGGGGGGAAAGGGGATTAGCATTTAAAGGGTAGAGAGTTTCAACTGCAAACGTGAAAAGAGTTCTGTGGTTGGATGGTGGTGATGGTAGCACAACAATATGAATGTACGTAACATATTAATGCACACTTAAAATAGTTATGGTAATAAATTCTATGTGATGTACATTTTTGTCACAATTTTTTAAAATTCTAGAAGTTTTAAAAAGCTAGCTAATAGTCTTATCTATTAAACACAACCAAGTTAGCAGTGATGACAATAACCAAATACAGCAGTGTGACTGTCTTTGTGTTATTTACCAGCCTCGTTATACAGTTTGTGGTATACATAGCATGGTATCCGACATCGGTGGATGTAATGGCAGTCATTGCCAGACTTGCTAATTTCTTGATACTTATTAAAAATGTAGAAAAAAGAACATATCATTTATTCAAGAAATACTTAATGAGCATTTACTGTGCCAGGCAGCACTGTAGGCACTAGGAGACAATGCTCGACCAGACAGTCCTCCTGAAGCTGAAGGTCCAGTGAAGGAAAGAGACAATAAAAAAAGGTAGAGAGTACTTATAAATTGTGACGCAGCAATGAGATGGAAAATAGGAAAGGAACCAACTTGGATAGGGTGTATAGGGAAGTTTCTCTGAGAAGTAGCATGTGATTGTGGTCCTCAGACCAAACTTAGTATTAGAAGAATGGATGTAACAGGCATTAAGTCAGACACAAAGGTGGCTTTGGGAAATGGTTTCCAGATGTTGGACAGTATGGAGCAGGGACATTTGAGATGATACTGTTCTCCCTTGCTGGCCTCTGTGATGTAGTACTGAACTCAAGGATCAAAGAACCTGATACAAATACTTCTTTAGCTAGAAGTACATAGATTGATTAAAATGTTTCCTGAAAAGGCATTGAGCGTAACGAAAATTATGGTGCTGCAAGGACTGAGCTTTCAACATTTGGCAAGACCCTATCTTGAATGGAGAGTTGTGCCAGAAGGATGTACCCCCCATTACAGACTTGGGGGCCAGGAGAAATACATGGATGGCCATCTTACTTCCAGCAAGATTTTTCTTCTTTGTTAATAAGTTAGGAGCTGAATGTAACTGACAGTGATAATCTGTAGCTTAGCATATTTCCATATAGGTGGAGAAGCACCATGAAGTGATGAAACATCCCTCGGTTAAGCAACTCCTGAAAGGCTTTAGGGTAACAGCTGGCAGCAGTCAGAACTTCAAATTATGAGTGACGGTAAGCCATCAAACTTACATTAAATAAATATTTATATACTCACAAATATCCAAAGGGGTAGTTCAGACTTGGCTGATTCAGGGTTCAAACTCTATTGCCAGGACTCTGTTTCCCTTTGTCTTAATCCTTTGTTATGCCTTTCTCTGGCTCAGGTAAGCTCACCGTGAATTACAGCAAAGATGGGCCTGGCAGTTCTTGACTTGTGTGGGGCTTGTAAGCACCCGTAGTCTTAGTAAGGAAGAGTTTTTGCAGCCATAGCCATCTCCGATACAGTTTTCTGGTGCTGGATCAACCTGAGTCACATGCCCAGCCCTGTGCCTGGCAAGGTGGGATTACATGATTGACAGCCTCACCGGGTGTAGGAGATGCCAGTGCCAAAGGAAAAGAAGTTGATTTCATTAGAAGAAGTGCAAGGGGAGTTCTGGCAGGCATGTATGGCAGAATATCTAGTAGAGACAGAAACCAACAAATTGTTCTTCTGGAGGAGAAGAGATAGAAGACTGTTGTGCCTTTTTATACATTTTGTCAAATGTAACAAAAGTACTTATGATAGTAATCAAGACTTCTAGACTACTTCCTAACACTGGAAGTAGTGTTAGTAACACTTAATACCCACTTAAAATCTTTTAAATTATTGAGTTGCCTAATTTTTGAAGATTGGTTACCCAAATTATTAACATTTCCCAAATACCTACTTATTACTGAGTCCTCACAACACCGTATTACATATTATTATTTCTATTTTACAGACGAGGCTACTGAAGTGCAGAAAGGCTAAGCAATTTGTTCCGTATCATACAACTACAAGTAAAGGGTGATTGAAACCCAGATGTACCTGGTTCCAAAGCCCACAGTCTTACTACTTCACATTTCTTCCTTAATTCAACTGATTTCTTCACAGAGATTTGAGAATTTAAGCTCCACACGTGTAGAGGAAGAAAAAAAGCAATGTAAGTGTATTGGAAACGTGTTTATGTTTTTAATATGAAGAGAGCTTTAGAAATCAGAGCAATATTTCAAAAATACATAAAGGAGAATTAGTAACAAAAATACAAATGACTTTTAAACTTACGAATAAATGTTCATCCACATTGGTAATCAAAGGGATTACTCTAAAAATTAGAATAGCAATGAGATATCAATTTTGGAGTACCTAATAGACGATGACTTCCTTTATTTTTCCTCCTTTCTTAAAATTTATTTTAAATCTTCACCTGAGGATATGTTTCTTTAAAACTGATTTTTAGAGAGAGAGAAAAACTTCAATGTGAAAGAGAAACATGGGTCAGTTGCTCTCACATGCCCCCAACCAGGGATCACATCCACAACATCGGTGTGTGCCGTGGCCCAGGACTGAACCCACAATATTTTGGTGTTGACACTCCAGCCAACTCAGCCACCCTGCCAAGGCTTTCATCCTTTCTTCCTTCCCTCTCTCTACCTCTCCCTCCCTTCCTTCAAATATGTCACCCTGTGAAGGCAAGGGAACTGGGAAGCAGAGACTCATACAATCTCGTGATAGTAAAAATTGATACAATCTCTTTATTTTCCCCAAATTTAATTTCTCTTCTTTAAGACTACTATGAGAAAAAAGAATCCCCTTTCTAATTTCCCACAACTGTTTTAAACTCTTTTAGCTGATTTTTAGTATTTATCTTAATATCTCTAACAATATGCTTCTATTGCTACTTTTTGAGTTTTCAGCTTTAGGCATGAGCTGTTGACTTTCTACTTTGGAAGATGGGAATTTAGCTCTCATTCATTCCCTTTCCCTCACTAGTCACTATTCTCATACCTTGCTACTACAGTTCAGCCATAATTTTGTCTAGCTTAATATTCAATTTTATATTACTATGACTATGTAAATGCCCATTGTAGTTGAGTAACTGTATAATATAATATAAATATAGGTATAATATAATACTATATTTTCTCACACATTCTATTTTCCTTGTAATTAATAATTATATTTTGCTTAGTTTTCACGTATTCATTATTAACTCACTACATTCAAACCCTCTAGTGTCTTCTATTTTCCTGACAATACCTAGGGACTGATAATCTTGAAGGAGTCTCTTTGAATCCTCTGACCTATCCCACAGAGACTAATGAATGGCCTTTAGCCTGGTCTCCTTTCAATTACAGCAATCTCCTTTCAACATCATTCAGGGATTCTCATTTCCTTTCTCCTGTGTTACATCCCTAGTTCCCAAGATACTATGTCTTTCTCTTTCGTGGCATACTCCCTCTCTTACCAAAAGAGGTACATGGAAAATAAATTGTTTTTGAGATTTTGAATGTCCGAAAATGTCTCTTTTCTACCTTCAACTCTTAATTAATAGTCTGACTGAGAATATTGTTCTTGGAAATTATTTTTTTTGCAGAATTTTGAAGACATTGCTTCATTGTCTTCTGGCTTCCACCATTGCTATAGCAAGGGCAAATTTCTTCCTGGGGACAAATATTAGGTATAGCAAATATACATCTTGCTATAACATACTCCTAAATAAAAATACACAACAAGAAGTACAATTTATATATTCAATATTTAAAAATTTAGATATTGTAAGTCACTGCAAAAGTTAAATAACAAGTATCTTATTGTCATCTTTATTGTCCTGATAAACAGGTACCCAGGGTTATAGTGTCTTCCCTCTCTTCCCCTTAACCATGACTTTGAAAGTGGAAGACCATTCTGATTATTGATTTTTACATAAAGCCTGATTTTCTCTCTGGAAGCTCGAAAATTCTTTTTGTTTTTGTTTTTGTCCTCAGGTTACTGAAATTTCACTAACAGCTTTCTTGGGCTGAACAACTTTTAATCTGGACATTTGCTTCCTTCATTCCTGCAAAATTTTCTTGAATTTTGATGATTCAATGATTTCCTTCCTCCCCTCTTCATTCTGTTCTCTCCTTCAGGACCTCTTGAACTCTAGAATTTGTATGTTAGATCTCTTGTACTGTTCTCTGAATTTTAAATCATTTTTCCTTATCTCTTTTGTTCCCCTTTCTGGGTGACTTACTCAATTTTATCTTCTAATCTTACTATTGAGGTCACCTTATTTCTGCTATTAAAAAGCAGTCTTTATACACAACTGACTTTTGTCTTTGTTGATTCTCTTAACTTTGTTTTTTACTTCAGCCACTTTTATGTCTTTACTATTCCTCCTCTCAACTTCCTTTGGATTTAATCTATTATTCTTTTTTTATACTTAAGTTGAAAAATTTGCCTACTGATTGTCAGCCTTTAAGCACAGAATGGCTTTAGCTCCACATATAGGGATTAATGGGACACATTTTCATTATTGTTCAGTTCCTAGTGTTCCCAATTTTATTTTCTTCCTTGATTCTTGAGTATGTAGAAGCATAACTAGTTTTAAAAATTGGCATAAAATTTATTTTTACATAATTATATTACTATCAAAAATTGTGTTCTGTATCTTTGATTTTTGTTTAATTTACTTTATGTCTTTTAATATAACCCATCTCCACCTCCAGCCAAGATGGAGGCATAGGTGGAAATGCTGTACCTCCTTGCACAACCAAGATTAAGGTCAACAAATGTTTATAAACAATAACACAACCAGAACACAGAAAATTGAACTACGGAAGTCCGATAACCATTCAACCAGACTGGTAAGAGGAGTGGAATCGGTGGAGAGGGAACGAGGCTGGAAAAGGCAGTGTTTGGCAGACCTGGGAGCATTGGGGAGCACAGGTGGCGTGGAGCTTACAGACCCCAGACTCAGGGAGGAGACGAACAGAGCACACAGGGCAGTTGGCCGACAGCAGACATACATTCGAGCTCAGATAAACTAGGAGCTTGTGGGAGGCAGTGGAGGGGACGGAAAGCCGAGAGAGCGCAGAACAGGCGCCATTGTTCCCTCTCTGACCCCGCCCTCACAGACAGCATCACAACCCTGCGACTAGGTTGCCCCACCCTGGTAAACACCTAACGCTCGGCCACACATACATAACAGGCGCCACCTGACCAAATGTGACTCAAACAGAACAGCTCAAAGCCCCAGAGCCAATACTTTAAGCGATCAAGAGTTAGCCAACCTATCAGATGCACAGTTCAAGACACTGGTGGTCAGGAGCTCACAGAACTGGTTGATTTTGGTCGCAAATTAGATGAAAAAATGAAGGCTATGCTAAGTGAAATGAAGGAAAATGCACAGGGAACCAATAGAGATGGGAAGAAAACTGGGACTCAAATCAATGCAGTGGACCAGAAGGAAGAAAGAAACAACCAAATGGAAAAGAATGAAGAAACAAAAATTCAGAAAAATGAGGAGAGGCTTAGGAACCTCTAGGACACCTTTAAATGTTCCAGCATCTGAATTATAGGAGTACCAGAGGGGAAGAGGAAGAGCAAAAAGTGGAAAAGTTATTTGAACAAATAATAAAGGAGAACTTCTCCAATCTGGCAAAGGAAATAGACTTCCAGGAGGTCCAGGAAGCCCAGAGAGTCCCCAAGAAGGTGGACCCAAGGAGGAACACACCAAGGCACATCATAATTACATTAGCCAAGATTAAAATGAAGGAGAGAATTCTAGAAGC
>PVKM010012068.1:0-32027 GCA_004027735.1 Carollia perspicillata | reverse complement strand
GCTTTGAGTTGTCCTTTCAGCATGTCCATACAAGCTCACCAGATTATAAATTCCTATAGAAAAATTTTTGGCATCTATTTCTTAAAATCAAACTCCCTATACCATAGTATAATAAGAACTAATGTTAGGTAGCACACACTTTGTAACCTTCCCTAAGTTCTCAACTCGTTTCATGCTCACAGAAGCTCTATGAAATAGATCCTATCTCCTTCATTTTACAAATGAGGAAACCAAAGCACAGAGAGGCTAAGTAACTTACCCAAGATCACACAGCTAGTAAGAGGCAAGGTTGAGGTTCAAACTCAGGCATTCTGGCTCCAGAGTCTATCTCTTAACCACTATACCAGGTATAGTGACGTAGCAGGCCCTCAGTAATGCTGGTTCTGCCATTTCCCTGCCAATGCAGGGAAAACTAAAGAAATACATTTCTGTTGTCACTTCCTAATTTTTCAAGAATAATCCTTTGCAGGTGAATGGATACGGCAGATGCGACTTTATAAAATTGCCGAGCAAACGTTGTGCCCATCATTTCCTACACCTATCCAGGTCAATATTTTGTTACTCCCAGACATTGGTGGGAAGTCATAAAGGAAGGTCAGGAGTGTCTTTGAAGTCACCAAGACTTATTGTTAACTCTTGGCTTTGCCTGTCCTTCAGCCTCGTGTTCCAAAATACAGAATAGGTTCAAATTGCTTATTTAAATGTATAAAGATAATTAAAACTGGTTCAGCATGATGCTTTTTATTTGTTACTTCTTTACGGCAAATATTACATTGGGGAAAACACCGATTGCCCGCAGGAGAACTTGACTTTTCATGTTGTGATCTCCTCTGTTTTCTCCTCAGAACACCTCGCACAGAATATATCTAAATCACACCTGGAAACTTGCCAATACTTGAGAGAAGAGCTCCAGCAGATAACGTGGCAGACTTTTCTGCAGGAGGAGATTGAGAACTATCAAAACAAGGTATACTCTGAAGACTTTTATCAGGGCGAGGGAACAGTGGGAAGGGTGTTCACGCAGGTGATTTGATCAAGACTGCCAACAGACCAAAGGACGAATGCCTTTCATCAGCTATCAAGTGTCTGTTTAAAACTCTTCCTTCCAGAACACATTATGTACTTGAGACATCATTGTCTCACTGAGATGCCAGTGTGTGCAGTTTCAGCAAAAGCCAAAAAATGCTGCCGTGCCTGTAACTGTACACACATCTCCTATCATTTGTCAATAGGGGGTTAAACGAAGCAGTTTCCATAAGCCTCAATTAGTTGGGATTTGTCCCAATATCATAATGGCAGGTTTCAAGGTCAGGAAGTTCATGTAAAATAGTAATCCCAGCCTCATGTTTCTAGAGGTTTAGAAAAAGGAGTTTAGGGAGTGTGCACACAGAAAGGTTTGGAATCTATGACTGTAACTCCAGTCCGCACCTCGCAGTGTGGGGCTGACAGGTGTTGCTACTTGACTTTTTTCTGTAAAACTCTGATCAACAAGCCACCAAAATGGGAGGGTGGGACTGGAAAAGGGGAACTTCTAATTATCCACTCTCCCTTTGGGTGAAGAAAATGCTGTTGTTCCCGCCTGATAATTGGAGAAGTTCAGGCTTAGGAAGGACCATAGAGTTTATCTAGCCCGAGGCTGCCTTCCACTTCACGTAGGAGGAAGCTAGGTGGGCACGTGGCTGAGAGTGTGGACATCAGCACTGGACCGTGACTCCGGCCGCTAATTCAGTGTTTCTTCCACCCCATCGTATTGGTGGAAACAGTCTTAATTTTTCAAGAGTAAGTCTTTCCAGGTCAGTGTATGCGGCAGGTGTGTCTTTATAAAAATGCCAAGAAGAGGCTGTGTCCCTCATCTCCCACACCTGTCTAGGTTAATAACTGTTCATTCCCAGACACTGGGGGAACAGGTGAGCAGCACCGCAGATCCAGGTCACCCTGTCACTGAACCAGGGAGTGGGCACACAAAAAGAATTTAAACAGGTTGGGGAATAGCAACACACACGTTGTTTGCCTCCGAGATGTGCCAGCAGCCGAAGACTCAAAGAGCTGCAGGACAGGAGGAGCGGGAGCCAAGTGTGTGGAATGGGACTCAGAGTCAGAGATGCTAGGATTTGCATCCCAGCTCTGACGCCTATTCTCTGCAAAACCTCCGTGAGCATTCGTGTCCATTCGTGTCCATTTGTGGACAATGGGAAAATGTTCTTGTGAAAATGAAACAAGACAAGGATGTCACGAAGTACCTAGCTCGTAGCAGATACATGATAAATGTCACTGACTCCCCCTCCTTCCCCTCCCCCCAGTAAAATGGTGTTAAATTCCTCAAGGCAAAAAATATTGTCATTGCTAAAAAGAAGTTCCTGCTGTCTGTTCTCCGTGGCCCAGGGTTAAAGCTGTGGCATGCGATTTTACCTTCTGCTGCATGCGTGCCCATAACACCTTCCCCTGCCCCTCTGCCCCTAAGAGGTCAGGGAGGAATCGGAGGAAATGAGAAAGGACTTAGAAGCCATCCTTCATTATATCCCAAAGAACTGGCCGACTGTGTGTTTTGGGATCCTCTGGCCTTTTTTCAGTCCATTACGAAAGAAGGATTTTACAAAAGAGGCGCAGTTAACCCAAGTGAGCCAAGAGTATGGCTAGCTGTGTACGTTAATGCGTCTCCCTCTTCAACAGCAGCGGGAGGTGATGTGGCAGTTGTGTGCCATCAAGATCACAGAAGCCATACAGTACGTGGTGGAGTTCGCCAAACGCATCGATGGGTTTATGGAGCTGTGTCAAAATGATCAAATCGTGCTTCTCAAAGCAGGTATGTGCTTTGCAAGTGAATGTGGAGCTCTCTTCCTAACCCGTTTTCACCCGCCTATTAAAGAAATGCTTGGTAGGGAAGGTGTCGGGAACAGTTTTTCTCCGATGGTGATCGTCCAGGTTTCTCTTAGCAGAGACTGAGTTCCTCCCGAAGGCTTTTCAGCTCTTTGCAGGAAACAGGCCCTCCATTTTGCTTCTCCCCTCGGCGTAAAGATTAATTCGAAGGACACGAGCATTCCCTGATTTCACCATCACCTGTGTTTTGTTTCTACCCTCCAGGTCCTTGGGAGGTTCCAATAAGCTGTTAGGAAGAAAATGTGGAACCTCAGAGAGACAGTCCTGGCTTTTTTTTGTTTGTTTTAATATAAATGAATACATATTTGACTAGCACCTCTGAGACTCTATACTGTCAGACAGAAGAGTGACAAAGAAGTCTTTTGTAAATCAATCCTTTCTTCTGTAAAGCAGGCCCTAGCGTGAGCACAGGTGTTGAATGACACCAGTGACCTTTGCCGTTGTAGACTGAGAGCCCACGCGCTAAACAACCCCCAGTGTGCGGACTCGGAAGTGGGTCTCTGCGTCAGTGCCTTTGAAATAAACTCACCAAGATGGAATGACCTAACCATTCTGCCTTCGCTCAGGTTCCCTGGAGGTGGTGTTCATCAGGATGTGCCGGGCCTTCGACTCTCAGAACAACACCGTGTACTTCGATGGGAAATACGCCGGCCCCGACGTCTTCAAGTCCTTAGGTAGGGGAACCTCTGGGTGTCTTGTCTTTGAATCACAATTACATGAACAGATGGGAGCTGGGCGAAAGCTCTGACTGAACAAAATGGAAACTGGGTATTTGGAAATAATTCGAGAATATTATACCTATGTTTTGTTTATAGCTAGACACTACAGAAAAGTTATATACCTCAGATGCCTTTTGTCTGTATTACATGTAATATACACATTACATTTATTGTTACACAATGATATTACATGTAAAGGTCTAAAGTTTCATTTTAGGGAGTTGGTAATCGAAGAAATTCATATTATATATCCTTCCAGATTTTAAGAACCAGGTAGGCAGGGGGTATGTTACTCAGATAAACGAGAGGATTCGATCTGATACATAAACTCAAGCAAAGAGCCAAAGGTCTTCCCTTACTAACTCCTCAGAGAACAAGCATCAGTGAGAATTGAATGTGGGTATCAGAGAAAGTATTGCTCCCTTATCAGTGAAACTGACATATACTGTATGCATTATATTGGATTTCTATCATGTAAATACAGTGGAGTATAGTCACTAAGAACAGTGGGACAGTATCTAAAATACGTTATGTGACTTCTAAAATAGTAACCTGACGAGGCATATATACTTAAGTATCGTATAGCTCATTTCCATTTAAATTACAAAGTGGGGCAAAAAATAGATTTATGAAACACAGAGTTTATCTTTGTCTTATTATTTGTTAATTATTGTATTATGTTCCATACGAACTGTAAAACTACTTTTGCCCCCCTCCCCACCCTGTATATAAATAATACACAAATCTGAAAGAGTAGACACCAAACCTGGCCGGTCTTTGGGGATGGATTATTATTTTATAGGACTTTCACGTTCTGTGTTTTCAGTTCTGTAATAGTTACAGTGATTTTCCACCACTACAGTATGTCATTGGTTAGTATTTCTGAAGGCTGTTTTAGATGAAACAGAGCCAAACACCAGGCTGAGCGAGTTTAAGATTTCAGTTAGATCGTGCTGCTAAACTCTGCTGGTGAAGAAGAGCGTGAGCCCTGAAGTCGGGCCACCTGACTGACACCCAGGGTGCTGCTTCCCACCTGTGCGACCCTAGGACTTTTTCTCCAAGTCCGCTTCTTCACTTCTAAAACGGGGCTATTACAAATGCCTTCTTCACGGGGCTGCTGTGAAGTGTGGGAAACTCAAAGAAACTGATCTCTCGGATCAGTTCCTAACATACTGACCACTCAGCAAAAGCTCACGCTCATTATTGTGAATGATGATGATACAATGACAGGGATGGCGAGGGCGGGGATGGTGACCTTGGCTAAACAGATTTTCCTTTGAAGATTTCAAACCATTAAACTGTAGAAATGTTATCAATATCCTCTCTCATCTTCTACGATTAGATCCCTTTTCACTTTCTTCCGTATTTTTTCTCCTAGGATAATAGCCCAAATCCTAAACAATCTTCATTTTAATTTTGGCAGGTTGTGAAGACTTTATTAGCTTTGTATTTGAATTTGGAAAGAGTTTATGTTCTATGCACCTGACTGAAGATGAAATTGCATTATTTTCTGCATTTGTACTGATGTCAGCAGGTAAGCTAACCAAATAAAAATAAACTGGTTTAAAAATTGCCCAGGTAAAGAATTTTTACCGGGTCCATAACTTTTAGAATATTTGGAGGCTACCAAGAGAGGCTGTCCCATTTATTCAATCTATTTTTAATTTCTTCAAACAACAGCCTCCCCCCAACACACATGAGTATGCCCTTTTAAAAAGACCGCATGCTATTCTGCTAAAATCTTAAGAAATGAGAATTAGGTAAAACCCAGTCTTTAAGTCACCTCCAGATACCAAGAGAAATGCTACAGTAGAGTCAGGTTTCCCTTCTTAATACCAGTCTCCAAGATAACATGTTTTTTAACAGATCTGGCTTTTTCCTGAAATCTACTTGGATGTCATCCACAAGTTTCTCTCAATTTAATCCATGTTTTCAGCCAGTCCTGCCCCTTGGAGATCATCAGTTTCTCTAATTTACAATCTTCTACTCAGAATTATTTTCTTTTTTATTTTTATTTTTTTATTTATTGATTTTTAGACAGAGAGAGAGAGAGAGATACATCACTTTGCGTTACACTTACTTATGCATTCATTGGTTGCTTCTTATATGCGCCCTGGCCAGGGATCAAACCCACCGCTTTGGTGTATGGGGGCGACACTCTAACCAAATGAGCTACCCAGCCAGGACCTACTTGAAATTCTTACACATGAAGACTGTACCCTAAATTATGAACTTTTAAGTCATGTGGAATTCAATTGACAATTTTAGTTGCCTTGGATTAAAAGGTTATTTTCAGATTTTCCAGAAAGACTAACAGGATTGATATAGATATTTCATTCAGAAATATTATTCTTAGAAAGGCTTAAGAGGCCACAGTGATTTCATTGCACTTGTACACGTATGGCCTTAGATTTAATTGGCTATCTTTTGGAAGGAGGGGACTCTCCCTTCCTTTAAGTATCAGTAAAAATAGAAAGGTTTAATACCCTTTATAAGTGTTTAGATCAGTGTTCTACTCCTTTAGGAGCAAATTTGGAAAGAAGAGTGAAACTGGCCTGTTAGTTTCTAGCTCTGCCGTGTGGTTTACTACTCTGGGTCTCAGAGTCGGGAGGAGTCGGGGTTTCCGACATCGTGTTGGGGGAACACTGAGGAATATCACCTTTCGTGTGCAGATCGCTCATGGCTGCAGGAAAAAGTAAAAATTGAAAAACTGCAACAGAAGATCCAGCTAGCTCTTCAACACGTCCTACAGAAGAATCACCGAGAAGACGGAATACTAACAAAGGTGAGAGCTAAAGGTTTCCAGCTGGCAAAGGCCTGAATTACCCCTTGAAACACATCATGCTGCCAGTGCCCTCGTATGTCCTCTGGCCAGCCCCCAGCGATATCAGTAAGCAACAGGCCGCTGAAAGGAAAGAAACAGGTCTATTTCAAAAGTTCCGTGGGGCCAAAATTCAGGTTAAATCCTACTTGTTATCATTGATTATGAAGTGCCCTACAATAGGGAAATGATAGAATTTTTTAAAGCATTAACACATTCTGGAAATCCTCTTCCTATTCCACCAAAGTTGAACACAAAGCAGAGCTAATGGTCTTCACTGATAGAAATTAGACAATCTTTGAATTTTGAAAGAGAAAGTTATAAAGTACTAAACCAATTAACCAGGATAACCATGTATTCTAATATTACTTCTATTTCCTTTAAATTCATCAGTCATCAACAGTAAATGGCTTTTGTATTTTCTTCATCAATTTCCCATCACTCCCCTGTATTCAAAGCATAAGCTTTCATTTTTGCTAATTACTATCTTTTGCAATAAAAGCATAATTAGGATGCCAATTTAAAACATGCTAACGTTCCTCAGTGCTACAGCCAGGACTACGTATGTGGTTGGCCTTAGAAAAAGCAGCCCTTTCTTAGATTATTCGTTGTGTTCTGTTGTTCAAGGGGGTGATTTGAAAGGTTTTTGCGGGGTTTTTTTCATTGCTTATTTTCTTGTATTTACTGCTGATAGCTAGGGTAGGTCAGGAAGGGGAAATTGGGGTTTAGTTGCTGCTTTGTGTATGATTTTGCACATATTGAATGAAAGATTGGGGAAGGAGTGGAAACTAGAAAGAAGATGAGACCTCAGGAGCTTCTCTCTTTTCTCTGTCTTCTCACCATAAGACAAGGGTACCATTAGGTTCTTTGATTATAAACTGTATCTAACACGTGGACAAGATCTATGATCTGGCGAAAACATTTTTTAGAGAGGAATTTTTCTGGGTTGAAATACTAATTATTGTGTGCTCGCATAGTGCTTTAGAGTTGAAAAAGCATTTTTGGAAATCAGTATTTTCAGCTGGTGAATGGCCAATGCTGGGACTTCCATGCAGGCCTTCTGACTTTTATGTCTGCACTCAGGGACTTAGACCCAGAATTTTACTTAGACCCAAAATGTACCTGAATTTTGTTTCTCATGTCTGTTCTCTCCTAACAACATGTCCTTTCTTCCACTTACAGTTAATATGCAAGGTGTCTACATTAAGAGCCTTATGCGGACGACATACAGAAAAGCTAATGGCATTTAAAGCAATATATCCAGACATTGTGCGACTTCATTTTCCTCCATTATACAAGGAGTTGTTCACTTCAGAATTTGAGCCAGCAATGCAAATTGATGGGTAAACGTATCACCTAAGCACTTCTAGAATGTCTGAAGTACAAACCTGAAAAGCAAACAAAAAATATTAACCAAGACACTTTATATGGCCCTGCACAGACCTGGAGCGCCAACACACTGCACACCTTTTGGTGATCGGGGTCAGGCAAAGGAGGGGAAACAATGAAAACAAATAAAAGTTGAACTTGTTTTTCTCATGCATATGATTTCCATTATGCCTACAGATATGGACCCTTTTCTGTCTTGACTTCTCGATCGTTGACCTCTGTTTACAACAGAAGGAGGGTACTAAAGTTGGAGGATTTCCTTTTCTCGTAGCTCACTGCCCACAGACTTTCTACAGAGTCACCAATCTGTTAGTACTAAGAGAGCCCAGCAATAATCGGTGACTGGTGTGCATAGCGGAGGTTGCAGCATTACTTTGCACAACTTTGCTCTTTGTTTCATGAAGGAAGTTTTTATTTTTCTCACCGATTATTGCCAGTCAGCGGGACGGCACGAAAAGGGTCCATAGCACTAGCAACAATAGCATTATAATATATTACAGGGTACATGGGCATGAAGACTATATATAGCTAAAAGAGATATTGTTTATATATTGTTTTAATTAATATAAAATGTAGTTACTGGTGTAGCTTTTCCTGTTGAATTGATAAGGCACTTTCATTTTGCACCTTTTTCTTTAAATTAAATGCTAGCGTGTTCACTGTCGTGTCGCATGTGCACCAGAAACACAAGTTTAACTGAAAAGGCTTGGAAGGTACGTCGGGAGGTATTTATGCTGCTGTTTACAAAATTACTTTTAAAAGACTGGCTGGTCATATCTAGAAATCACAACGTTGGATTCCTTTTTTTTTTTTTTTTACATGTGAATTTGGAATTAGAAATGAAACTCTCCCTAAATTACACTTTGCATTTGGGTAAGTTTAAGGATAGATGTGTTTATGCTTCATACAAAGTTGAATGACGGATTGGTGCTGTGGACTTATACTATCATGCACATTATTTTTTAAAAGCTTTTTGAAATGCCACCTCAAGGAGGCAGGGGAGGGGAGGCTCGTTTTATGCAATTCGGTAGTTATCTAGGCTCAGTCTCAAGTTGGAATTCACATGCTTTGAGAACAAGTGAGAAAGCAGAATATTGTATTGGAATCTAGCTTTTATAATAAGGATCCAAAGATTCTAGGTGGAGCAAACGTACACTTCCCGTGTGAGGACGTGAGGCATTCACGTTGTGAATGTCTGTGTTCTTGGCATAATCTAGGAACCCGAAGGGTTTAGCCCAGAGTGAACTATTTCTAGATTAGCTGCCTCTAGATGCTATCGTTCTGGAATATTGCTCTCCAGATTTCATAGACAATGAATGGGAGGGTAGGGGAGGAATACTATGTTGAACCAGTTTCTGTTATTTAAATATTAAGTATTTTAAGCCTTTTAAGTGATTAGTCAGTGCTTGCTGCAAACATTTACTTTTGTATTTATTGTCACTAGAAAACTGTGGACTGTAATTTATTTTATTAAATATTTAGAAGATTATTTGGCTTTGGTGTTCAGGTGAGAAATAGTGAGAAAAAAACTTGTGTTTTTTTTTTTTTTAATTTTGTGGGTTTTTAAACGTAATTCTCAATGGGGGAAGGGAGAAAGAGCTGTCTGACGTACAAGTGTGCATATTTTAAAAATAAGTGACCTTTGAGAATGTAGGCATTTAGAGGATGATTTCAGTCCCCCTCGGGGCAGGAGACAAGCTTCTGGTCTGACATCAATGACCACGTTTGTTCAGAAAAGGGAACATCCTCCCACAGCAAAAAGGTGGGCATGTCCAAGCAGCCCTTTATGGTGGAGACAGTGGCTCCTTCCCCACCAGGGCCCCTCCTGAGTCTGCTGTGGGGACTGTGGCTCCCGATGTGCCGAGTCACAGCGCAGGCTTCACAGAAGCCTTCACTCTGTTCTAAACTCCGCTGACTTGGAAAGGGAGAAGCAATCATTCACACAGAAGTGTGTATGAAGCCTAAATAACATCTAAAACAGTTTTCAAAGATAGATTAAGGGTTTAACCATAAATAGAAGACAAGAGTATTATTTACTTAAATTTCTTACAAGCATATAAAACTTTATAAGTGTTTATATAGAGAGGTTAACTATAAGCATATAGTATTTATATTTGGGCAGGAAGGGTTAAATCAAATTTTTAATTTAAATAAGCATAGTTCCTTTAAAAATCAATAGTATTTATACTCTGAAAAAAGTACCAAGTGTAGTTATTTATTTGTCCATGTTTTTCCTATTGTTTCTCGTTTGGGGGGAATGGTGTATTTTTACTTTGGTTTGGTTTTGTTTTCTGTTTTTTATCGTTCTGATTCACTAAATTTTAATAAAGTATATTAACTTCTTTTTAACCAAAGCTTTCTGAATATGACCAGCCTCAGGTGCTAGTGCATTAAAGAGCAACTAAACCTAATTCCAGTGTCCATTTATGAAATGATACGAGTTAATTGAATTTCTCTAAGGGTGAGAGAGCACTTAATGTTGAACTTAAAAGAAATTCCTTTTCCCAGAAAGGATTTTGCATGTACCTAATGCAAAAACAAAAACAAAAAAAGATGATATAGTCACAGTGATAGCCACTCCATGGTGACACTTCTTTCCGAGTAAACCAGGATACATTGACACGATGCTGCTACTAGGTCTTCCCGAAAGAAAAGCAGCGTGGGGACTTTAAGAGCAAAGCACCCGGAGAGTGTAGGAACAGAGTGGTAGAGGCGTGCTCCGTGAGATGAGAGAACAGCTCACTGTTATTGGATCAAAGTTGGGATATGAAGCTAAACAGTAAATTCAGCCGAAAAAAAATGAGGTGTAGAAAATTGTAAGAAAAACTTGGCATTTTTATTTTCTTCCTTATTATAGAAACATCCATGGGATGATACAAAATATTTGATGATGCAGAACAAGTATTTTGAATAGTTCTTATAAAGTTTCCTGAACTTGAATGCCCAATAGTCTTTTAAATACTGGAATCACATTGTCATCCTGGCTGTTGTAAGGCCTTATGTACAGTGTTTGACAGCAAAGAAACAAGGCTTTTGCACAAAGCCTGAACTTCGGTTCTAGTGGTGTCCAGATGTTTGTAGTCTGTCGTGAAGAAACTGGCCTTGGTCACAATGCAATCAAAAGTGCAGATGAAAGTGCTTTTTTGGACAGTTTGCAAATTGTGTTAAAGCTGTGGATTTTTTTAAGCATTCAGCATCCTAGTTTACGTTAAAGCTATGGATTTTTTTTTGAAAGTCTTCAGCATCCTAATTCACCCTTCCTAACTTAAAGAAAACATGACTTAAGACACTGCTTCTAAGTTTGGTTGTTCTTTATAGTGTGGATATCCAGATGTCTGTGAGCGTATAGGGGTGGGCTGAGGGTCAAGTGAGGAGGGAATGTGTGTGTGTGTGTGGTTTTTGTGTACAATGTGCGTGTGTCGGACCGCTTCTAGGCTACTAAGTGTCAATGTAAAAGAAAATGTATTCAAAATACTTAAATCAAAACTAGAAGATGGGGAAAAAAGATTTATTCTATACAAAGCCTTGTCTGGACCACTTTAGAGAGACTTCTATTTTTTTAACCCTTCTATAAATATTTGATGGCACTTGAAATATTCCTGCAATAACATGTGATTTGTGTAAAGAAAAAAAAAAGATTTTGTAATGTGAAACAAGAAAGAAAGTAATGTAATTTTCTAAAAAAAAAATACAAACAAACAAACTTTGTATTATTTTCTTGATGGAACTTGTCTATCTGTCTTTGGAAAACTTTTTATTTCATTGAATGTGCCATAGTAGAAATATGTGTTTTTAGTTTTAGACTAAGGAATAGCTGTTTGTGTTCCGACATTCCAGAATGCAAAACAACCTAGTAGAATCTTTAACGAAAAGGTTTAAGTAGGATGTAAGCTTCTCTCATCGTTGCTTTTTTGCACATGTTCTTCATTCCTCTCTAGTGCAATATGTACATAGAGCACTTGCGGGTGTACCTGGACCCCTCAGGGAAAAATACATATTTGTACAGTTGTTGTTGATGTTGTTTTTTCCTTTTGTTTTCGGCTAAGGAATGTCGACTGGATCACTTGTTATTGTTGAGGGGCAGCCAGATAATAATCCTAAAGCCACTGTTTCCAACATTGATTGTTTAAATCATGTGTCCTTCCAGTGCTATTATTTTAAAGATACTAATAATAAAAAGTTATTTTCTGACAGTTCTTTGTGCTGATTGGTGAAAAAAAGGGTAAATAAGCACCTTATGATTGACTTACTGTGAATGACAATCCATCTTGGTATCAACGGTAGAAGCCCTATCATTTTGGAGTCGGGGTTAAGAGTCAGAAACAATGTGCTCAGGGATCTTCTAAAACTCTTCAAACAGGGTGGCCAGTACTACTGGGACAAATTGTGTTTTTTATTATTAATCATGATGATAATACTATCCCTCCAAGGCACAAGGGAACTGTGTAGAACTAACTGCACGTGTGTATAAACTTCACTATCATCTCATTTTGTTGAGTGTGGAACGTAGGTGTTCTTCAGTTTTTTGTGTGCTTAAAAACATCCAGTGACTTCCGGAGCTATGCCAGTAGAAAGTTATGCCAGTATGTTCAAAAGATAAATGGATAGGTCACATACCAACAGAGAGCATCGTTCAAAGTACAGCCCTGCATATACCATTCATCATTTCTCAAACAATTACAATATTCATGATATATTTATAGCATTATATATTAAAAGCTACTTCCAATTCTACATAATATGGATAAAAATATTTAAACCAAAGGAGATGAGGGACCTGGCTGTTGATGGACTGAGACAGGTAAAAGATACAACATGTATTTTTTTAAAGATTTTATTTATTCATTTTTAGAGAGAAGGGAAAGAAGGAGAAAGAAAGGGAGAGAAACATCAATGTGTGGTTGCTTCTCACACACCCCCTACTGGGGACCTGGCCCACAACCCAGGCATATGCCCTGACTGGGAATCGAACTGGTAACCCTTTGGTTCGCAGCCCGTGCTCAATCCACTGAGCCACACCAGACAGAGCCTACAACGTGTATTTTTTAATGGCAGCAAACAACTATTGTTTTCACTGTATTTCCTTGGGAAGCAAGCCAAAAAAAACTCCTTCATGTAACACAGTTCTCCTGTTTCCATGTTTGTAGTTTTTAATCTGTTACCCACCTGCTAACAACAACATGAGCCAACTTTTTGGGTCATGTTTTCCATTTTTGAAATACAGATTTGTTAACCATGTTCCAATATATTGCTTTTCATAAAGTCAGTTAACCTCAGTGTAATTGTTGGCTTTGATTCTTCCATTTCACACTTGGAATACACGTTCAGAGAAAGCTGCTCGTACTTTCTTAGGACCACACAAGAGCATAATGTGGGAAAACTTTTCATGTCATTTAGATGAAAAAGAAGCCTTTACCTTGCTGTTTTTAATAATAAAGACTATGGAAATAGGCAGAAATCTCTCTCATATATGTATACATATATACCCACATATCCATATACAAATACACATTACTGACAGTTTTATATATTATAACATTTGACTGCCACTTCTTATTTATAAAAGGATGACACAGCAGAGCCCCATAAAAACAGCGTTCTACTCTAGATCAGGTCATGTGCCCAGAAAGGCAATTGCAACAGTAAATCTTGATCTGTTGCTAATGGTCTATAACACAAGTCTTCATTCTGTCCCTAACCACTCGTATTATAAAGAGGTTCCACCAGATTTCATTAAAGGGACCTTCCTATGATTGTCTGTTCTTAGGAGGTAAGGCTAACAAGCAATGGCTTTACCAAGCAATTGGTTTCCCTTCTGGGTCTGTTTGCTTGTTTATTAGTGTAGGTGAGATCAGTTTTGTTAGACACTCAGAAAATTTTAAAAATAACCCCAAAGCCTGGTTTCATACCAAGAAGACATTGTAGATGGGGCAGGAGGAGGACATCTTTGTGTTTAAACAGACCCTCAGAACTTAGAGCAATAACCACATTCATTCACTCATTTATAAATGAATGACAGAATAGTCAATCCAAACAGAAACATTTTTTTCAGCAGTGACACATGAAATGGACTCTTGTCTTAAGAGAGTGAATACGAATATTTTAAATGGATGCCTAGAAAACCGTGTTTGCTGTTTGCATTTAGTATGTTTACCACATTAGCAGTGTCACACTTCTTCTGTTTTTCTTCTAAGAACTAATGAAAGCTAGCTTGGCCTCAGCTTAGACACGCTGCACATGCAGTTATGCTGTTCTCTAAGAGCAACTAAATTCTCTCCAGTGTTCCTGTGTGATTCCTTTCTCATTCATTATTACTTCAATGTGGGGAAATACTATATGTAGAAACGGTCATCACTGAACAGATTGCATATGTAAATACAGATAATTCTCGAGCATATAGTGAATATGATTTCACACACACGCAGAAAAATCTGTATGTACTGTACACACCTTCCTGAATCCAAAATTCTCTTCTTACCACAATGGTTTAAAATCTCACATAAAACAGTGGTAAATTTTAAACATTAGGACATTAGCTGGCTGCTTCTTTAAATGTACCTGTATTGTCTGCCTGCTCCTTTTGTGGAGATGTGTTTTTGTATTGGATGTTTGGGCCAATGGGAGGCTTCAAGCTACAACATATTTTCCCAGTTTAAATATATTTAACATATGACAAACCCCAGACAAGGCTTTTAATATGTATAAAGAACTGCAGTGTTAGGTGGTTTATTTGCAAACCGTTTTCAATGTTGTCCATTTTTATGGCACCTTTAACAATATTCTTGTTTCCAAAGTACAAAAAAAAAATAGGTTAAATATCTAGCCATAACTGAATGTCAAGCAATAAAACAAATGACTTTTGTGTATAGACTTAAAAAAATACAAATTTTAGACATCTGCATGTAAATGCAATCTCTTGTTTACTGCTTTCTTCAACTCAAGCAATTGATTCCTTATTTACTATTAACTTAAGAACTTGTAATGGCCTGTAAACATTTTCTCTCTTACTCTTCTTTCAAATTGACCTTCATCCCTGCTTTTGAGTCATAATATTTAATGTTGTTCTGCACATCTCTACACAGTTAACTTTTTGGCTCTCATTCTGTATAGATAAGAAGATGTTATATTATAAACAGCCTACTCAGTGCAAATATTTATCTGTTTATCAAATCCACAATATGCTGTATAATACTGGTTTTACTATATAATCTATTTTAGACATAGCTGTTTAGAACTAGAGTGTGCTATTTTTGTGTTTTTCTGATGTGTGGTGCTAGATAAGTTACTTTTGTGAACAAAAAGAAAAAACCCTTTTATTCCTAGACAATACCACCTTGGGTCTTGTTAATTTCACTGAGTATAACTATATATTTGTATATATATACATATATATATATCTCTCTACCTGTGCCCAACTGGCAGCTGTATCAGAGTGCTGGATTTGGGACATGCTTTTCTCTTTAAATACATAATATCATTATATAAATTATTCTAGAGTGTATTTAATTAGGATAAAATTACTTCCTTAGTATGGATATTTGACATCTATAGGGTGAATTTGTTTATAAATATGGGTATATGAAAACTTACTAGCAATTACTTTACGTTTGCTACTTGGCTTTATACCGTATCTCCTGAGCTGAAAAATCATTTGCCAGGCCTTCAAGATCCTAAAGAAACACTCTAGTTTAATGGAGTAATACTTCTTTTTTCTTACTAAGGAATTATATTATTGACATCTGACAGGGTTGTGTACTTAGCTCCTATTGTAGATAATAGGCGTTTATATAAAATATCTTCGGTGGCTCGATGGCCACCTTTTCCCTCCTACCTGAGCCGTGGGAAGTCGAAGACATCCACTGTCATGGCAGAACACGGGCCATGAAGCAGAGTCGACGAAGGATGTTCTGCGCTAATATGACCTCAACCAGTTCCATGAACTGAGTGAAGGACCTTCGTTTTGAAAGTCATTTAGAATGAGCTTAGTTAAACTCCTTCACCTATTCTCCCAAGACCTATTGGCACTGTTAAAAATCCAAGTGTATCAAATATCTAACTAAGGATGTAGTTAACCTTATTAAATATTGATTAGAATTGTTCTGTAATATTACTGAATTTGTAAGATCTTTAGCAAAGATTTTTGAGCAATTTATAAATATAGAGCAAACGTTTCTGTTTACTGCACTTTTTGTAATTGAAGGTGATAAATTCTCAAGCCATGGTTATTGGCTTCCATGCACTGCGTATTTACCCACAATTTAGACATTTTCCATTTTTATGGAAGAGTTGCTGTTACCTTCATTATCAATGTAATCATGTGGTTAATGAAAGCTAACGCTAATAGTTAACCTTTTTAAAGTGGATTGGCTACAGTTTAGGGAGAAATCTCTTTTAACACAAATCATGTCATTCCTTATTGCTTTGCTTAGAAAGAGAGGGAAACTTTTTTTTAAGCACCACTCAGTATCCTAAGCTTCCTGAAGATAGAGATTGTATTTCTTTGTGTCTGCACAGTGGCCAGCACGGCAGCATTTGATAATCGTTCAATGACAACATGTGCCCCAATTCAAGCTCTTTTTCTGGGTTGTTACGGTAAATTTATAAAGTATGTCAAGCCTTATGGTTAACACTGTCTTCTACAACCAAGTATTAAATACACATTTAAAAAGACCACGTGAAATGCTGATTCTAATTGTGTGTAGGTCTTGAGGATTAAGCACACAAATTTCACAAAACTCTGTGAGTAACAAACTCAGCCTTCTGTAAATATACATGCAAGTTTGGAAACAGTAATACTGTACCTATAAATATATCTGTCTGTTCTGTGTACAGTATGTAAAAACTCCTTTTCTGCCACACTAAAACTGCAAGCCATTTATGGATATCCTAAAAATAGTATTGTACTAAAACTTTGCTAATGATCTTTATTGGAGGATCATCCAACTTTTCACATCATTGGGTTTTCTTTTCAATTCACTCTTACAGTAGTCTGCTTATTTCCAGCTGTTTGTTATTTTATTGTGTCCTGAATTTAAAAGAAATATTTTGATTCATTTTGTAAATACAAGCTGTAAAAAAAAAGAGAGATTTAATGTTGTCTTTTAAATACTCCGATTTTCATTCTAATATGAATGTTGTTATATTGTACTTAGAAACTGTACCTTTAATATTACATTACCTTTATTAAAAGTGCATTGAACACATCAATTTTAGATGTGCTTTATGTACTGTTATCCTATAATAAAACTTCAGCTTCTAATGGAACACTCGCCTTGTTTTTCGTCTTCCTTGTTTTTTTATTTTACATGATTTTCTAGCTTACATCTTGTCTCTAGAGAACATTCTATAGAACCTCGCTAATTGAAGTGTGGTCTGCAGACCAGTAGCTGTGGCATCACCCGTCACCTTGACCTTATTAGAAATGCAGAAAGTGAAATCCAAAGTACCACCCAGAACTACTAAAACAGAATCTGCATTTTTACAAGATTCCCACGTGATTGGTTTGCTTACTAAAGTTTGAGAGCACTGGTCTATAGTATAGTACTTTTAAAAATGTTATTTCCATTTTGCAGAGGGAAAAATACGTGCAAGGATAAAACTACCCTTTCGATCAGAGAAGGCAAAGAAAGAAGTTTTAACTTGCGAGCTAACATCTATTGATCGATAGAGGCTTCTGAGGCAACTTTCTGTCTCAACAGAGAAGGGTGCCAGGACTGCTTAGTGATACCTGCCCTGAGTGTGGGAGGGGAGGAGTCCTGAGTGCACACCATGCATGGTCATCTCTGCTTTAGGAATCGTTAAAATGTAACATCACAAATGCTGATGAAGGCTTTAATGATGCGAGAGACTAAAAATCTGACTTTCCCTGGGCCAGCATTGCCCCCCTCCAGACCCACCCTTCCTCTTGAGTAGATTAGATAGGAGTGAACCAATAAATTTAACATCAGCTAAGTATCACACTCTTATAACAATGCAAAAACCTCACCACAAATTATTTTTAAAGCAATGTCAAGGACATTCAAATAAAATATTCTGAAGTCGGAATAAAGGTTAACTATGCCTGCCTTTTCCTACACGCACATAAAACACACACTACAATACCTAAGTGTTTCTTGCACTCAGTAAAATAAATGTTTGAATTGATCCCCCAAATTGTCCCACGTACCAAACAGTCCCTAATCCTGCTTTTATTTCCAGCTACCCCACAGAGGAGGAAGAATGACATGCATGTGAAATATATGTGGCCTGTCAAATTCCATATAAGTGTGAATATTCTCCACCTTCCAGTATCTCGGGAAATTGAGAATTAATGGAAATATTGGAGATCAAAATATGAAATCAGTTTCCTCTGGGCTTTTGGCCAAGCTCATGCCTGAGCTCCTTCTGATAAAAACAGTGGTTTACACTCAGTTCTCCATGGATTAGCTTGCTGCACTTCAAGAAGGGTACTTAAACAGGAGTATGAAAGGGCCATCTTAAAGTTCTGTCTGTAATGATCTCATGGGATATTTAGATAAAGAAAACAAGTGTCAGGTTATTATGAATCTCTTGGAGACAAAGCCAAAGAAATAGTCATAGACTATTTATCTATGTGGTCAGTAAGACCTGACCACATGTCTTAGTTGCTGCTGTTACTACTAAGCTTTATTTCATGAGCCAAGATCAATCTAGCCCCTCAAAACTAGACTTCTAATTCTAATGTGCACTTGGATCAAACGGACTGGTGCAAAGTAGGCCTGCTTCCCACGCCAGGTCTCGAAAGATCAGCCCATGCTCATGTGCGGGGGAGGCTGCTGGCTGATGTGCTGAGATGCAGAGGACCTTGCACATTTCTCCGTCTTGGTTTTGGTTCACAGGAAGAAATACAAACCTAGTAACAATTATGATAACTTCACTTAGCAAGGTGCTTGCAGTTTAAAGTGTTCTTTTTGAAATTTCGGTCTGATGAAACATTTTACATGCTCAAAATAAGTACCTCCTGTTATAAATTCTTTCAAACTGAAATTGGCTTCTCATTCAACTTCTGGGTTTGCGTGTTTCTCAGTTTAGCAGAAATGGAAAACCAAATTTTTTTTCTACTTCAAATTCCAAAGAATGAAATGGTACAATCACTATGGAAAATAGTTTGGCAGTGTCTTGAAGAATTAAACAAAAATTTATCATACAACCCAACAATTCCACTTCTGGTATCTACCCAAGAAAAATGAAAACGCAAAGTTCACAAAGACTTGTACACGAATGCTCACAGCAACATTGCTCATGATAGCCCAAAAGTGGAAACTACCTTATGGTTCATCAACTGTCAAATGGATAAACAAAATGAGGCATTTCCATAAATGGGCTACTTACTACTCAGCTACAAAACCTAGTACCTGCTACAATATGGATGATCCTCAAAAAATATCCTGCTACGAAAAACAATCCAGATGCAAAAGACTACATATTATATAATTTGATTTACACGAAATGTTCAGAAAAGGCAAGTCTACAGAGATAGAAAGCAGATTAGTGTTTTCCTGGGATTGAGGGTGACAAGGACTGACTGAAAATGGACACAAATGATTTTCCAGGGTAATGCAAATGTTCTAAATTTGGTCATGTTAATAGTTGCAAAACTCCAAAACTCCCCACACTTACTAAAAAATCACTGAATAGCACATCTAAAGTGGGTGAAGTTTGTGGTGGGTAGTAAACCTACCTACACACCTCAGTAAAGCGCGCGCTATCTCTCTCTCAAACACACACACACACAGGTTTTCTCATCACCAAGAATAAAGTCCAAAAGCTCAAATTCTCTAGCATGGCATAAAGACCCCCTCTAGCCCCTCTCCTCCGATGAGCTTCATTCCCTCTGTTTCACACCTCTGGGATTTTTCACACCTGAAAATGCACAATCCGTTCTCTACTCAGGAAACTCCTACTCATCTTTCGAGACCCAGTGTAAATCAAGCTTCTCCGAAATAGTGTTCCCATGAAATCTTTTATAATATGTGTGTATATTGTTTCTTATTTTTATTATAATCACTTGTTTTCAATGCACCTGCCCACTGTGTTGTGGGTTTGGGGGGCAGCAGAAAAAGTATATACTAATAGCTACTATTTCTTGAACATTTACTATTTGCATATTACTTTTTTTTTGCCTCTTTGCTCATTTACATATTACTTCTATCCTCACTGAACTACTACTGTCTCCTCTACTTGGGCTCAAAGAGTAAACAACACATGTTCTAGGGACCCACTGCCTGTAAGCAGAAAACTGAGATCAAACCCATATATGCTGGACTCCCAAAATCCATGTTCTTTTCACTAAATTGCTTCTGGTTTACAAAACAGAGTATATAGGGAAAAAAGGATGCATATATTTAATACATTATAATGATGAAATTATGAGACCTGATTTTTATTTTTAAGCTTTATTTTTTATTTTTAAATATTTTATTTATTTATCTTTAGAGGGGAAGGGAAGGAGAGAGGGAGAGAAATATCAATGTATGGTTGCCTCTCATGCGTCCCCTGCTGGGAACTGGCCTGCAACCCAGGCATGTGCCCTGACTGGGAATGGAACTGCAGTTGTTTGGTTCGAAGGCCCACACTCCATTCACTGAGCTACACCAGCCAGGGCCTTAAGCTTTATTTTTTTAATTTTTTATTGTTACTCTATTAGAATTGTCCCAATTTTTCCCCCTTTGCCCTCCTCTGCCCAGCCCACCCCCTGCTCCCACAGTCGATTCCCACACCATTGACCATGACCTGATTTTTAGAATCAGCTTTATCACACTAATCATGTAATGTTGGAAAAAAAGTCACTTGACAATCTGGGCTTCAGTTTCCTTATCAGGAAAACGAAAGGGTTGGACTAGATAATCTCCAAAGTTCCTTCTGGCTGTAAAAACTCTGATTCTCTATGCTATCTGGCAACCACCGGAACTCGAGATACACCAAACCAGAGCAGACTGCTTGATGCTAATCTAGAATCTCAACACAGGCCATATCTGGTGATGTCACGATAGCACACAACTGTGAGCTGGTGCATCCCAGCTGCATGAATGCTAAAACAGTTCTGGAGTGGTCCTTGAGCAGTTGTTGAAGACTAGGACAGGACACCCAACTCTCTCTGACTGTGACTCAGTGCTTTATGAGATAGTTCCCAACCTATGAACTGCTACATTGCCTTAGCTCCATGTCCATCCTAGCACAGGCCATCAATATCACTCATGTAGTAAGAAACATTACCGGCATAATGCCAGGCATTGTACAGGTTGATCTGCAAGGATTCACAGCACTGTCTCCTAACCAGCCTCTACCCATTCACTCCCTTGCCAGGTAAACTTTTCTGAAACGCAGAAGATCCAATGGCATCATTCCTCTGCTTATAAGCTCCCCCCTCTTGCCAGCATTCTATTTCTTATACAATAAAGTCAAAATCCGTAGTCTGGCTTATAAAATCTTCTGTGGTCTGGTCCCAACCTGTTTCTCCAAACTCTTTTCTACTACTCTTCATAAACCTTGCATTCCAGGCAAAATAAACTACCGAAGGTCCTTATATTCAAAATAGGTTTTTAACATAAGCATCATTTTTACCTTAATTTATTTGAAACACCATGAATCACGCTAAAATTTAGAACAAACTTTCCTGATAGCACACAAACTGGATTCTGTTCATACAATACGTTTATGTAACTCCTTGTGCTGGTTTCTGTTTAGAATGTCCTTTCCCAACATCTTCATACTTCAAATTCTTCAAAACCTGATATGTTAAGTGGCCGATGTGGCGACGGACATATTAGTACTCAATACTTGTCTTTAGCTATTCAAAGCCGCCTTCTCTCCCACTCTGTACTCACTCAGTCTTTTCTGTATACCTCTCTTATATAGCTTAACACTTCCTATTTTGTTTTACAATCATTTAATGTGAATGTCTGATTCTCAATGATCAAAAGCTCTTGGAAACCCCACTATTTGGTCTTAGTCCTAGGTGTAACCAGCACTAAGCACACATTACAAGTGCTCGGTAAATTTTTCCATAATGGACGAAGGGAGGAAAGAAAGAAAGAAAAAAAAAAGACTAATGTGAGAGCCAGTCAGGCCGCTGGTGGAAACTGACATCTAAACCGGAATAGGGAGGGAGTGGAGACCTACTGTGTGCCAGGTACTGAGCTGAGCACAATTCATCACTTATTCTATTGAATCCTTTAAAAAAAAAAACCCTACTGAGTATGTCTCTTAATTTTACGGAAGAGGTGTCAGGGTTAGGGAAGTTAAAACCGTAGGCTAAGGTCAAAAAATTCGTCTGTTGGGTCTTCCCAGTACCACACTTGTTACCGGCCCTCTTCTCAATTTATCATTGAGGTGGACGACGTTTTCGGCCAACAAGCGTCCCCCAACCCGTTCCACCCACAAGCCCAAGCAAGCCCAATCTGGCTGTTTCCGTGCTGAACTACCCGTGTGTGCAGGTTTGACGGCCGCTGTAAGGAGACGCACGGGCCCCGCCCGCTGCGCCGTGGGTGACGTCATCACGCCGTGCCGAGGCGGAGCGGACACGTCCTTTAAATACGGGCTGCCCGTGACGCGCGCGACAGTGTGTGGAGTGGGGACGCAGCCCAGGGCGGAGGCACTGCGGCCCGCGAGGTGGGAAGAAAGACTTCTTTGCAGTGGGGTCGCGGAAGGGAGGCTTTGCAGGCGGGCGCATTCTTGAGGGGCGGGAGGACGGAACATGGCGGCACCGTCTGCTGGGACGGGACATGGCTCCTGGCTCGGCCGCGGCCCGGGCCCCCGGCTCAGGTGTCCCCCTTACCTGCTTTCCTGGAACTTTGTTTCTCTTCACCTTTAGTCCCCGTCCCCTCAGCCATTCTTTTTGCCCCCAGTGACTCTCCCATACTCCACTCTGGGTCGAAGTGTGACATGTGGGTCGTGTGGGAGCTGGTCAGGCCTGCCCACTGCCCAGAGACCGACTCCTAAATTTGTAAAGTTTCTCACCTACACCTTATCATTCCGTCCAGGGTGACAGGAGAAGCCCCAAACATGGAGTGGTCAAGTCTGATTTGTAGTAAAGGTGATTCGTCTAAGTGACCCTGTGAAATGTCACTTGTTGCCTAGACCTCATTCTCCTCAAAAGTGTGGTGCTCTTTGAAAGATTCTTGTTGTCCAGAAACCTTTTGGCCTGCATTGCTTCCCTAATGTGCCCCGAACCAGGGTGTGATTGGGAAACCCAAAGCAAGATTTATATTGGCAGTTGGAGCTGGGGGAGAGCTGAGTTAAGACGTACTTCTCCACGCCATAATGTGATGCAGTGTGGAAGCAATGGGAACACCATTCTGTTTCCACTCTTATTTTCATAGTATTATGAGAGTGACATTCCTGGAGTAAATTAAATGGAGGAGAACGTATCCTACATCATCATTGCTGTTCTACAAAGAGCCTTGGCAACATTCACCCGTCTGCTGTTTTAGGTGTCCTGTCAGTTTTAGGGTAGGTGTTAGGACCAGATCCTTACTGATGTGAGCTAACAGCACTTGGTTTAACACCACTCAGTCACCTGCTTTTAATGTCGACCTTTTGTTTTTCCTCAGGTGAGTGTTGTTTCTGGAGAAGTCCAGCCTCTGCCGTAGCCTGCATTACCAGGCAGCACAATTGTGAGCTGGAGTGAAGGAGAAGTCTAAGAATATGAGCACCATTATGGCCATGAGTGAACCAAGGCTGAACTGGTGAGCTATATCTGTTTGCAATTGCCTTCAGAGAACCGAAGTGGGACTGAGCTGGTTTAGGAAAGGAGGCTTTCTGAACTGGAGCGATGTGAAGGGAACAAGAAAATATAAATTCAGTGGCCCAGAATTTACCCCGTTCTTACCTTCACATACTGAACACTTTTGAATCATAGCTAACTGCACGTCATCTTCTAAAGTGGCAGGTCAGCACTCAGATTGCTAGTAGGTATGATTCCTTCATATATTTATTGTGTATTTTATTTTTTAAAACATTTTATTGTTTACTTTTAGAGAGGGAGAGAAACATCAGTGTGTGGTTGCCTCTCACACGCCCCCTCCTGGGGACCTGGCTGGCAACCCAGGCATGTGCCCTGACTGGGAATCCCACCGGGAACCCTACAGTTTGCAGGCCAGAACTCAGTCCACCTGAGCCACACCAGCCAAGGCATATTTATTGTGTTTCAGTGAAGGAGAGATGCTGGAATCTTCTTGTGCCCAAAAACCTTACCCACTTCTGTACAAGTAATAAAAAGACTCCCCCTTTAAAAATAGACAAGCTTCTTTTTATTATGTTGGAATTTATATCAAGTGATCATGTAAATGCATAGGCGATTTTAGAAGTGTATGAGAACTTCACAAATCGAGGACTCAGTTAAGTAGCATAAGTGGCTTTGTAGAGATCTAACTAATATATGTGCTGCTTTAAATTAATTTAACACACATTTACTGAGCATCTGCAATTTGCTGGCCAAGGAAAGTACAAATGTTAGAAGAGATTATAGAAATAATTAAGATAGTACCTGACTCAAAGAAGATGCAGTCAGTATGTACTCAGTAAGTATTTGCTTATTGCAAACAATGCTCCCTTCCCCCAAGGAGCTCACAATCCCTGAGGCCTATGACTTTGTTCTTGTATGATATGCAAAAACCTTAAAATGTAATGAGATGGCACAGATACAATACCATAATAGTAGTAAGAACTGCACTGGTGAATAGCACGTAAGACATTCTCATTTTACCATTTATACTTTAATCTTTTGGGGAGTGGGGGGATAAATGCCTTTAAAAACAGTAAGAAATGAATATGGAGCCAACATGCTAGAATTTTCCATTTGGGGAATGGGCCAGCCAGAAGTTGCCATTTAATTGGAGGTACGCACAATAATCCTCTTTGCCGTAAAGTGTGTGTTCAGATGCAGCACAGTGTTCTTACACACCACTGACACTGAAACCAAGTGAGGTTTAGAGCATTTGCAAGGCATTGTAGCCCTCGAACTCTCCTCTTCCACAGAATTCTACTAATCTTTGTCTTCCCAGGTTAATGGTTCTCAGTGTTTTTAGTTTTTTAATTCCTTCACTCAACTAGCATTTATGGAGTGTTTACTAATGGTGAACATTGACTGTATTAGTCTCTAAATTATTTATGTTATGGAAAATCATATATGACCCTAGAAGTAGTTTTAGTAGATATACACCATATATCACATTTGCCTAGATAATGAAAATAAGAGATACACAGTCTTTGTAGAGCATGAACAAAAATAAATGAGAAGCATTTTCTGTCAGTAACTAGATATAGTGTAATGCCCAGAGCCAGAGGTGAACCCTGTCCCCGACAGACCTCGTATTGCCCTTAAATCTGTCCTATCTTTCACACTTTAGTATCTCTGACGTTTATTTAATGGGTTACTAAAGGCAAAGCAGAGCTGGTTGTTGGAATTGGGAAATTTCAGAATGGCCCTGCGCTAAAAGCTATTTAGGAAGGAAAACATCTAAACTCATACATCTGGTACTTGAAATTAAAATTATTAAGAGGTGATTGTCTAGGAAAGGGGTTGCAGAGGGCATGTCGTTATAAATTACAGTTGTATACCATTATGCTGCTTACTCTAGCAGGAAATTTTGAATTGCCAAATGCAAGTAAATTACTTTGCTTTGCAGGGATGTCTCCTCAAAAAATGGTCTTAAGACATTTTTCTCTCGAGAAAATTATAAAGATCACTCCATGGCTCCAAGTTTAAAAGAACTGTGCATTTTATCCAGCAGGTAATATGTTTATTTATTTGGTTAACTAGTTCCATATTTGGTGGTTATTTTTCTGATAGTTGAAGTTTTATATCTGCAACTACTATTAAACATTCAAATTATAGAAATATAAAAATTAGAAAACAGAAGAACTCAGTACCCAAACATGACGTGTCTTTGGTATATATCTTTTCAGACCTTTCTCCACACATTAACAGATAAATAAATATTAAAACAAAAATAGGTTCATATTATATTGGGTCGGCCAAAAAGTCCATTTAGTTTTTACTGTAAAATAAAAGACACATTTTTCATATTCACCAATAACTTTATTGATTTGGATATTTTGAGAATGTTGATGATCTCGTGCTGTTGGCTTCTAGTGGGTAGAGGCCAGGGGTGCTGCTAAACATCTTCCAGTGCCTAAGACAGCCCCACAGCAAAGAATTATTTGGCCAAAATGTCAGTACTACCAAGAAACTCTCAAACCACTTTTGACATGTTCAAGCAGTCACAGCACCTTCTCCATATACTACACAAATCTTTTTTTGTGTTTCGGTTGGCATTTTTGCCTTTCTTGAAATAATAAAGCATAGTACACTGAAAATGTTGCATATTTTCTTCCACCTTCAATATTAAAATAGCTGCACAAAAAACACCTTTTTTGATAATTTTTTTAATGCATGCTGATATGACAGCTGTCACAATACAATCTAACAAAATTGTTTTCAATGAAGTTAAAGACAGCTAAGCACTACTAGAGCCATCATACAGAAAAAATTAAACGAACTTTTTCTATGCTATATGACACTACAAATGCTATATAATACTACAAGTGCTATAAAACTTTTATAGTTTTTTCATTTACAATAATATTTCTTATATCTTTCTATATCTGCATATAGCTCAATCTTCTTAATTGCTTCTTAATTGCTTTATTGCATAAATGTACTTTTTAATTCATTTAGTTAGTCTTATATTGTCAAATGTTTATGTTCCTTTTTTGAAATTATAAACTTACACATCTATGAACTTTTTGTAGTCATTTCTGAGATAAATTCATATAAATGGTTATATGGCATTTAATATTTTAATAGATATTACCGAACTGCCAGTCCCCCTCCCCCCACTGGAATGAAAATACCCATTAATTGATCATTTTACCTTCTCACTGCCTGCTTGACTTCTAACTGTTCTTCTTTCCTTTGTGATTGGTTGTTTCTACAGTATTGTGGATGAATCTTGAAACCAAGTAATCAGGTTTACTAGAAATGAGTAAATATGCCAAATGAGGAATTAGGTAGCTTCTGGGGAGCTCAACATTTATTTTCGCCTGTTGTCCTCTCATTTTGCAGTAGAAGAAGTATATTTTCAGCCTCTTCATCAAACGGGACCCCATCTTTTCCTGCCTTCTCAGTACCCTTTCTGTCAATTAACATCCCCTCTTACTCCTATATCTTTGTTGTCTCTGGATCAGTACAGGCATGCCTCATTTAATTGGGCTTCATAGGTATTATGTTTTTACAAATCGAAGGCAAGACCATTACCTACAAAAGATTTTCACTTGCTTTATTGTGAAATTTGCTTTATTGTGGCGGTCTGGAATCAAACCCACGATAATCTCGGAGGTATGCCTATATTTAAAAGTGTTCACATTTTTCCTGTCTTTAATCCCTGGTTGCCAGATTCCCTCCTAGTTACTTTCTTACCTCTTTGTCCATTTATGCTTAGACCCCTTTAAAGACTTGTGTATGCATGCTGGGAGGAAACAAAGAACAACAATACTGTACCATGCTGAAACAATAAAATGGCAATAGTAAGTCAGTCCTTATCAACAGTTACTTTAAATGCACTGAACTCTCCAATCAAAAGACAAATTGGGAGAATGGATTTAAAAAACAGTATTAAAAAACTTTCCTTCATTGTACAGCTCACAGGACTTGCGTTCACAGAACCTACCACTGTAATCTGGCTCTACCCTTTATAGTCTAAGACTGCTACTCTCAAAATCAATAAGCTATAGACTATGGAGACACCTTCCTCTCCTAGTTTTCCTCCTAGTCTGGTGACTGTGGAGTTTCTCAGTCTTGTTTGCTGTCTTCATTGTTAGGCTTACCATGCTGGTTCGTCAGACTCTGGATCTTTTAAAAAATACTGATTTTGTATTCTCAACCCAACCTTTTTTTTTTTTTTTTTAAGATTTTGTTTATTTTTAGAGAGAGGATAAGGGAGGGAGAAAGAGAAGGAGAGAAACATCAGTGTGTGGTTGCCTCTCATGTGCCCCCTTCTGAGGGCCTGGCCCACAACCCAGGCATGTGCCCTAACTGGGAATTGAACCCATGACCCCCTGGCTCGTAGGCCAGCACTTAGTCCACTGAGCCACACCAGCCAGGGCTCAACCCAACCTTTAGAATTTGAACCTTTGAGGATGTATCTGTGGAATCAATTAACCCTATTGATATTCATTTAGGTCATCTCTGTTCCTTTACTACTATAAATAGCATCCTTTTTATATATGTGCTGGTGTAAGAACTAGAATAAATATCTATAAGAGGTGGGTTTGTATGTGTTTTTTATTTTGACAGATATTGCCAGATTGCCATTAAAAACATTAATGAAACAAACTCTTTTATTGATTCCATCAGATTAACACGTAGGTTCATATAAAAGCAAGCAAAAGTTGTATTAAAGAGACAATTTCAAAAATATTTTAAAAGAGGCAATTTTAGAAGCAATATTCTTGTTCCCAAACTGCATAATTATGTCTTGGCTAATGTCAGCTATAGACATTAGATTCCTTATAAATGTACATCTGTGGTTATTTCTATCATTCAACTTGTACTGTGTCTTAGGGGTAAATAATTTCTTTCAAACTTATTAATTAAATAAAGAATTGCCTTTGTTTATTTGAATAATAGAATACCTACCAATTCTAGTATCCTGGTATTTGGTGAACATAGAGCTTTACCTTAAAAAAAATCTTACAATTTTAAGAACTGTTATCTCAGTCATCTTTTTTTCATCAAACTAAAAATTTCTAATATTAACCTTTTTTTAACCTGCCACTGCTTCTTAATTATTTTAATGGTTGTTTACAAACCCACTACAAATCAGCATATTCCAGGTGTGGATTATAGTCTGGATTATGTAAGGGAGAGGACATCTTGCTAGCATTAGGGTTCACTTAACTCCTGAAATTTTTTTCCCTAGAATATGATTGTTTTTCTGTAGATTTCTATATAGCACAAAATAATTTATTATTATAATTTACCTTTTATATAGAAAAATAAAGACAAAAGCATTGATTTCATATATTTCTAGTCTTTTTTGCTAACCTTGAGTTATACTGTTTTATAGTAAAGAATGGATTTTCAGACTGTATTAATTTACAATTGTTTCCTTGATTGAAAACTAGGAAGAATATAAAATTTTTGTTAGCCTTAATTTTGTATTTTTATTCTCTAACATTTGGGAAGATATTAAGAACCCTAATTACCCGACTTTCAAACAATGTGAAGTTTTTATGTGACCCTTCATTGAAAGGTAAACATTTGCCTTCTTTTCAAATTTAAAGTGTCTGGTTGTAGACATTTATACCTGAGTTGCCAACAAGGGGGTAAGTAGCTGTAAATAGAAAATCAACTATTAAATTTTAATGTGTTTAATATAGAAAAGTAAATCAAGCCCTGGCTGGTGTAGCTCAGTGGATTGAGCACAGGCCAGTGAACCGAAGTGTTGCCAGTTTGATTCCCAGCCAGGGTACACGCCTGGGTTGCAGGCCAGGTCCCCAGTTGGGGGCACGTGAGAGGCAACCACACATTGATGTTTCTCTCCCTCTCTTTCTCCTTCCTATCCCCTCTCTCTGAAAAATAAACAACTAAATTCTTTTTTTAAAAAAGTGAATCAAATTTGGGAGGTAGAAGTAGACTTCAGATGAAGACGGGAAGCAAGCTCCATTTCCAAACGCTACTTAAAAAAGCTGCCCAAACCAGTAGACTTAAAAATTAGGAAACTTGAACTTTTGAATTTGGCCTTTTTTCTATAGAAACTTTAAGTGAAAAAGGAGAATGAGTAGTAGACAAAATGAAGGGGGAAAACTTCAAACCTTCAACTGAAATAAAATATAATGCTGTAAATGTGGATAGAGAAAACCTGTCAGCCGCTTTTGGCTTGCACCCTGATGAAGATTTTGACAGCACTGCACACGGAAATGATCTTGATGTGCTGCCATTTCATTCTTTGCTGAATGTAGCCAATTTAAACTGCTAGAAATTCTTGACATTCCTACTCCGGCATATCTGAGTCAGCATCTTGTTGCTGCAGCAGCTTAATTAAATTTGCCAGTTTGTGCCACAAGGACAGACATGTTCTCATATTCAGAGAGACAGCTGTGAAGCAGTATTGTTAAGAGTTGTGGACACAGTGCTGTAAGGTTTGAATAGCTCTCGAGACATTTTCTGGTGAGAAATCAATTTGCTGTGATATATTTCTCCCAAGATCAGCAGTTAGTATTCATTTTGTTAATGTAAACTATGCTTATTTTTATACAGTTATGGGAAAAACTTCAGTCACTAAATATGTCTTCTTTTACCTGTATTATTTTCGTAGCCAATCTGAGCATTCTTAATTTGCACAATTCTTTTCCCATTTACTAACCGCCTCTCTTGATTAATTTTCCATCCATAAATTTAGCTGTAAAAAAGTGGTCTCGAATATTTCTTCTTTGTTTGGGTCCTTAAGTCTTCTAAAAATTTTGGAATTTTTACCATATTTATTCTAATATTGTAAAGTTGATTTAAAACAAGTCAATGTTAGTTTTGGATGGAGCTTAACTCACCCTTTGTCCAGGTTCAGATCTAGATTGGTAATTCTCAACCTTATCAGGCCAAAACCCTCCCATTTTTTGTAAATACTTACAAGAAATAAGATACCTCCTTTACTAGCCTGGATTGAAATTTATAGTTAGTAATACCCACAGATATAATATTTAGAAACAATATCCTAGATATATAAATGTGAATAAAAGAAAAACAATTTATATTCTAATATATGTTTTAATATGTAAATTCCTAAAATACTGCAGTAGAAGATATAATGAAGTAGTCAAATGCACCAGCTAAAACGAGTAAGGTTGGATTTAAGAAATGTAGTTTAAACTATACTATAAAGCAGTGATTTTTCAACTGGTGTGCCTCAGGACTTTTAAAACATGAAGTACCTGACTATTTTGTCAGGGGCTCTGACCTCTTTTCCTTTAGATTGTCAAATAAAAAAATGACAGCAACCAACAAAATAATAGCCATCCAATGTGAATGAATCAAAATTATACCTATTTTTGTCAGAGCAGCAAAAAATATATATTTTTTTGTAAGCTGTAGAATTTTAGTAATTAGTTTATGGGCACCATGAGATGAAAAAGGTTGAAAATCACTGCTGTAAAAGAATCATAAGAAAACCAAAGAGAATAAAATGTATTGTTAAGATAAGTAATAACAAGCCCTGGCTGGGTAGTTCAGTTGGTTAGAGTGTCATCCTGATACACCCAGGTTGCGGGTTTGATCTCCAGTCAGGGCACATACAAGAATCCATCAATGAATGCATAAATTAAGGGGAACAACAAATTAATATTTCTTACCTTCCTTTCTTTTCTCTTCCCTTCTCCTCCATCTCTCCCTCCCTCCCTTCTTTCCTCCCTTCCTCTCTAAAGTCAGTAAATAAAAGGAAAAAAGATAACAACAGACCAGACTGACTTGTGTATGGTAACAGAAAGCCTAAAGAGACCGTTGGAAGTTGTGCAGAACACCATCATATATTACAGGCAGGAAGTATTCCCCACCTTTAAATTCCTTCAATTCTTTCCCTCTTTTTTGACAACCCAGATGCATCCACAGGCTTCCAAAATGTCCTCAGGGAATCAATACTCTTATAACCGAGAACCACTTCTCTGGATATTTCCTGCCTCTCCCCCTCTCCCTCTGAATTCCTAATCTTCATCTCCTTAGGATACTGCTCAGTCACCTATTCAGTGTGTTTAGTTTGCTAACCTGAGAGCTCCATAGTCATTATATTGATGTACATATTTCATTTTCTTTCTTCCCCATTCATTTTATCTGCTTGATTATAAGGTCCTAGAAAGTAGAAATTGTATCATGCTCAATGTTGGTCATATCTCTGGTACCCGATGTAGATCTGGCACATGGTAGTTACTCAATAAATATTAATTAATGGAGGAATAAAGAATGAGTCAACAGACATTCCTCTTTCTCATTACTTTTCCTTTCTCTTGGGTTATCATTGTTGTTAAATTTGGAACCAAATATAGGGAATAATTGCTGCCATAGAAATAGAGTTGTTGAGGCTAAGAAAATGTTGTGTGTGTGTGTGTGTGTGTGTGTAACCAAGCAAACCAGGGCTGGTCCATGTGGCGCCTTGATGCATGACCCAACAATTAGTGTTGGTGGAAGCAGGTTTTTATTGACAGGGTTCCAGTCT
>PVKM010012067.1:0-32253 GCA_004027735.1 Carollia perspicillata | reverse complement strand
TGTGAAGACTCAAATTATCTTTGCAACAGGGCTTATCTTCTATTGGAGGAAATCAACCATTAAAGAATAGTGTATGCACAGTTCGCAAGGTCCAGAGGAAGAACGGAGTGCCAGGGAGCACCTAGAGGGGGCAGCGAACCAAATGTGGAGAGTCCAGAGGGAGCGATGCCTGCCCCAGTGCTTAAGAACCTGTGGTGAGTTATCAGTTAGAGAATGGAATGGACTGTTCCCAACAAAGGGCACAGGGAGTAAAATACCCCTTAGCAAGAGAAGGGGCACTTTATGATGAGGTCAAAGTATGAGACAGGCCAGCTGGGGGGTGGGCGATCTGGGGAGGCTTGTTTTCGAAGGATTGCAGGGTAGGCAATGCACTGAAAGAGTTAGAAAGTATGATACACCTGTGACACAAAATCCAGGGGAGATGAGAACAGTGGAATTTAGGGGAAGGCTTCTGGGGATAGAGTAAGGAATGGATTAGAAAAATATTTTAGACAAAGAACAGGCCTTGGATATTAATTAGATTTGCAGAAGGAGCAAACTATCCTAAGCCCCTTTTTTCTCTCTTGTAGTTCCTGACCAGTATGAAGCACGGATTTGACAGAAGAACTTATAGCCAAAATCCCCACTGCTCTAGGCTTAGAAGTCTTGACAGAACTACAGGAAGGGGGAAAAGGTAAGGTCACCCAGAATGGGTGAGAAGCATTCCTGTCATAGACCTGGTTTGGGAGGAAAAGAGCACTAAACAGCCTATTATTTAGCAGTCATTTTTGTTTCCTGTACTTGAACTTCTTGTCCCTAAGTCATCTGGGATCCATGGGTAATTAAAATCTTTCTAGAAAAATTCCCTTATTGTAAAGATATACCATTTTTTAAACAAACAACTTTATTTTAGGATAAACTTTGTAGTCATTTTAACTTCTAAGAAATTACACTTAACATCTTTTTAGTAAAAATCATAAAGTAATAGCATTTGATAGGACTTGGAGGTCATTTTGTCTTCAGCCCTTGCTCTGTAAGTGAGGAAACCAAGGCAGAGATAGGCTGAACTGACTGGTCTAAGATCACATGGCCAGTGGTGGCAGTGAACTTCATCAGGATCACCACCCCCCTGTAATTTGGTGGTCTTTCTGTTAGTGTGTCAGGCCTTTTGAAGGCCTAGAGGTCATGATCAAGTGCTCTGGTTGGGGGTCCGTTTTAGAAACTAAATTTAAACAGGTTTTGTATCATTGTCTGGATTTGCAAGTTCATTGATAAAAGTGTGCAGTGTCAAGGCACCATTTGGCACTGGCTCGTACGTAGTGGGCATGTAATAAATGCATTTGGAATCAGTAAGTCATACCTAGCAAACCATTAACTAGCTTTCTCTGTTTCATTATAAAAACTTTGTGACCCTTTAGTACTGATTTGTTTCCTCAATGTATTTGTGAAATGATCTTAGACCATATTTTGACATCATAGTTTTCTTTTATTAGAAAGTATATGATGTATACCTTTTTAGTGCCTTAATAATGACATTTCTTCATTCATATTGCTGAGTGCTAGTATTTATTTTTATGCAATTGTGTGATAGAATAATGAACACTTATTTATTATTTTTTTTCTCCTACCTTCCTTCGTGAATAAGTAGGGGATTAAGTGACTTTTTGAAAAGCATACTTTTGGAGTCAGTAGAAGTGCTAGGTATTAAACTGAGGTCTTGACTTACTATTCATTACAGTGTTCCATATGGTTCATTGTATTTATTAAGTGTATATATTTCTCCATCAGCCATGTTATTATTCAACCTCAGGACTGTTATTATCTCCCTGTTAAACTGTCTGAGTAAGGAGGATTACATAGAGGTGCATTTGTAGTAGTAGGGTGCAACTTGCTAAAACCTTTAATTCCTTTGGTGAGGAGGGCCAAATGAAAAAAGAAAAACATGAAAGAAAGGAGGGAGGGAGGACAAGTGAGTAGAAAGAAATGAGTTCAAAGTAAGAAGTGACAGTTAGGTGCTCTCTTTTTACACCGTGCAAAGGCCCATCCTGTGTGTGTCCTGTCTCACAGTTTCCCAAGTGTGAGTTGTGGAGATGGTACTGTCTGATGATGTTTCCTAATTGTGCTTTTTCCTAGAGCCCTTTGGGGAAGGCATGGCTTCCAGAGAAGAGACTGGGAAGAGCACACACAGGGTGTTGAGAATAAGTCAGTTGGATGCACTTGAATTGAACAAGGCCCTGGAGCAGCTGGTGTGGTCCCAGGTTACTCAGTGCTTCCATGGGTTTCAGCCGGGGCTGTTAGCCCGGTTTGAACCCGAGCTAAAAGCCCTCTTGTGGCTTTTTCTATGGCGATTCACCATTTACTCTAAAAATGCCACTGTGGGACAGTCTGTTTTAAATATTCAGTACAAAAATGATTTTTCTCCGACCCTGAGGTACCAGCCACTGAGTAAAAACCAAAAGCTCTGGTATGCTGTCTGTACAATTGGTGGGAAGTGGTTAGAAGAACGATGCTACGATTTGTTTCGAAACCATCACTTAGCATCATTTGGGAAAGCCAAACAGTGTGTGAACTTTGTGGTTGGACTTTTGAAATTAGGGGGATTGATTAACTTCTTGATTTTCCTCCAAAAGGGCAAGTTTGCAACTTTGACAGAACGTCTCCTAGGAATGCGGTCTGTATTTTGCAAGCCCCAGAACGTGCGTGAGGTTGGCTTTGAGTATATGAACAGGGAGCTTCTCTGGCATGGTTTTGCAGAGTTTCTCATTTTTCTCTTACCACTTATCAACATCCAAAAGTTGAAAGCCAAGTTATCTATGTGGTGCATCCCTCTCACTGGTGCTCCTGACGGTGACAGCTCATTAGCCAGCAGGGGAAAACAGTGCGCTCTGTGTGGGGAGTGGCCCACCATGCCCCACACCATAGGCTGTGAACACATCTTCTGCTATTACTGTGTTAAGAGCAGCTTCTTGTTTGACATGTACTTTACTTGTCCTAAGTGTGGCACTGAAGTACACAGTGTGCAGCCACTGAAATCAGGAATTGAGATGTTAGAAGTGAATGCTCTTTAGAAACTAAAATTGTTTCCTGTGAGGAAAACCGTATTATGTTTAAATCCATAGTATTATTCACCCTGAATATACCAATTAGGTGTCTTTTATGAGAGCATGTGCTTCCTGGCCACTGTTCTGTCCTTGCCAGGCATGACTAAAATCTAATCACTGGAATTCACAGGATTCTAAATATATTCTGTAGATGGTAATGTAGTATTTTCTATAATGATTGCATTCAATTTTTAATGTCAAGAATAATGGACAGTTTTTGTCAGATGACTACTAACAATGTTCCTTCACTTTGCTACTTCCTAGAAAAAGGTTAGATTCTAAAAATAAAAGGTTTCGGAGACCTTGGGATGAGCATGAATTTATTTTCAGAGATGGTATTATAACATCATAATCTGACAGTGGTAAGACCCTGTTTTAAATCTTCTGATCTGATGGCCCAGTTGTAATTTTAAGCTTTTCTCTGAAGCCAGTTTTTAAAGGGTTCAGTTGACTCCCTTCTCAGGCAGAATGATCGCCACTGGAAGCTGAAGATTTACATCCTATATGCTTTCTGATCCCGCTAGAATAAGAGCTTCTTGCCTCAAAGCTCAGCAAAATCCAGAAGTTCACTGTCATTTGTCTGCCTGGGATTGCGTGCACATTCCTGAGCCAGGAAGGAAAATCTCTGCTCCCGATGATTCAAATATGGGCGACATGGCCTCACATAAACCCTGCGAACCTAAAGTAGGAGAGGAGACAAAGCCCAGGGAGCTGAGGTGCTGGGACAAGAACGGTGGGTTATGGGCTGGTAGACACGACAGGTCCCTCCTCGAGTCACTGTTACCCTGCTTAATACCAAAAGTCTACGTGCATTCTTAATATTTTAGCAGTGATCTATTCTGATAAAGACATGAATGAGTGACCAAATGGTGGTCTTCTATTGCAGATATGAAAGGATTAAATAAAGTCAAGGAGATTTTGTTACGCCAACAATTTTGTCAGTGTTATTTTGATAGAAGAATGAATTCTGAGATGGTGCCCATATTGTCATACTTTTAACATGAAAACACTGTACTTTACATGTATCCTAACAGTTGTCAATGGGAGCTTTTTTCCTACAGATCCTAATGGTGCAATATATATATTTTTAATTTTTATTTTTTATTTAATTACTGCCACCCTAGCAGGTTATAACCCCCATGACAGGGACTGCCTTTTGCTCCTCACTGGGGAACCAGCGCCTATCCTCAGTTCCAGTGTACCAGCACAGACACTTCATTAGCCAAATGAGTAACCCCAACGTTGCAGATCGGGTTCTGTGGGAGCGGGTGTAAAGGTGTTTGAAGTACAAGACAGCCATTAGGGATCCTCATCTGTGAAAGGAAAGGGCAAAGAAGCAGGAGTAGGTAGAAAGGAAAGAACCGTGATGCAAGCCTGACAGCCTTGGTGAACCCGGTGGAGAGCTGTCTGTCCCGGACTGTCCTAGATTGATTATCCTGGTTTGGGCCTACACCTCTCAGGCACCCGGTGTGGGTGTGACCCCTCCCCACAGCTGCGCTACAGTCCATCCTCGAAGGGCGAGGTGGGGGGCTGTCTTCACATGTGTCACATTAATACTATCTCCTCATTGTTTTTCTTTCCAGTTTCCCTTTTCCGTTTGTCTTTTTTATAAGTATACCTGGCAAACAACATACTGGTGGTTCAGTAGTGTTGAACTTGGAATGGATGGTTATGACTGGTATTGTGTATTCGAGTGCTGCCTCCGGGAACTCCACCTCACTACGGGAGGCTCAGGCCTGCAGGCCAGCAGGCCAGCTTACTATGACAGCCCCGACTTCTTTATCCCCGCCTCCCTGTGCACATGACCTGTTTTCACTTCAGCCTCAAGAAGCTCGCCATCAGCTGTAAGAAGTACACTAACGTCTATCTTTTGTCTTACATGCAACTTGTTCTCAAGTTCAGGTTTGCCACTTGTGTCTTTTGTGTATCCAAGTGGCTCCACTGATCGTATCTAAAATACTAGTCCATCCATCAAAGCTAACACAGGCCTGTCCAGCTCCCAACTCTCTCACCTTCAGTGCTTCGTGACTATGGGTTTCAGACAAGTTTATTTAACTTCTCAGAGATTCAGTTTAAACAGCCTATGAAATGGGTATTCCACAGATGTGTTAGACTGTAGTGGGAATTAAATAACTTTTGAAGTTCAAATATTAGTTTTCATTCTTTCAAAAATTGCTTATTTAGCCCGCAGAGGCACCTTCTGTACTCAGAGATGCACTCGTGAAAAAACTAAACCCCTGCTCTCGTGGAGTTTACATTCTTGGAGAGGTAATAGACAATAAACCCACATTAAGATCATTTCGGATGGACGTACTCTGAAGACGTTCTGAAGAAAATATAACTGGTTAGGAGATTGGAAAGTGACAAGGGATTCTGTGCTGAATTTGCAGCATGCCCTTGGAAGGCCTCTGAGGACCCAAAATTTGAAGAGAGATACAAGTGCACCCTGGCCTGTGTGGCTCTGTTGGATCATCATCCAGTAACCAGAGGGTTGTGGGTTCAATTCCCATTCAGTGCATGTGCCTAGGTTGTAGGTTTGATTCCCAGTCTGGTCACATACGGGAGGCAACCGATCGATGCTTCTGTTTCACATCAGTGTTTCTCTCCCTGTTTCTTTCTCTAAAAGCAATGAAGAAATGTCCTCAGATGAGGATAAGAGAAAAGAGATCTGAAAGCAACAAGGGAGAAAGCCAAGTAGGGATGAGTGCCAGGATGAAAAAACGGCAGGTGCCCAAGCACTGAGATGAGCCCATTGCCTGTTGGAGGAACAGCAAGAAATCAAGAGTGACCAAAAGTGGGTGGGAGGAGGGAGGGAGGGGGGAGGAAATGAAGCAGGTAAGGAGAGGGGCCAGGGCCAGGCCCTGCAGGCCAGGCTGACATAATACCTGGAATTATTCTAAGTATGAGGAAGCCACTAGAGGATTTAAACAGAAATGACATTATATTTTAATTTTTGAAGAGTGACTATGGGTGGTAGTGGAGAGAAATGAGTAAGAGCAAGAAAATCAGGTCAAGCGCTACAGCGAATAATTAGTTGGTTTGAGCTGTGACTGTTACTGCTGTTAGGATTGTGGTACATGAACAGTGTCACTCTCTGACATGGTCAGAAACCTGGAAGCCAGCCAAACCTTGAGAAACCAAAATAGATTTGCATAGATTCCATACACGAAAGCTCTACTCACGATGTTCTTCAAATTCTCACTTAGAGGATTCTTCACTTTGAACAGAATTCTAATGAACTTTTCACCAAGAGGTTAAAAGACAGAGGGAGAAAACTAGTAAAAGCAGGTATGTTTATAATAAAAAACTATTAGAAAACTGGTATCAACTAAAAAGAGAACTTTTAAAAACCTATAATCTGGTAACATTTAATGACACACGGGATCTGAGTGCTAACAGAATAGTAATTGTGGCTTAAAAAATGACCTTGCAGCAGCAATAAAAGTGACCTTATATTCTGTATCATTTGAGTAAGAAGGCAGGAATATGAGTAGGGCTGTATTTGAGGAAGCCTTCAAAATGTGTTGGCGAAAATGTGATTCATCTGGGACATTTGCTTTTAACAAAAAGCTGTTTGTCTTAACAGCACTCGATGCTTGGAGTGTTGCTATATGAAGAAAATACATTTTCAGCAACAGAACAATTCCAAACATACTTTTTAGCCAAACCAATCAACCATCTTGTCTATAGAACCGATGCTCAATGGTTCTTTGAAGCTGAAGCTAATGTATAGTGTAAGTTTATATTCACTGCATGTAAGTGAATATAAACAAATATTTTACTTGTTCATCTGTTTTTTTTTTCCTTGAAAGAATACATAAATAGTGAAACAAGAGAAAATATGCCTACAGGTTTCCAGGTTGTCTCATTTCAGAATTTTCAAGAAAAAGCTTATGATTTAAAACTGTCATTTTTAAAAAAAAAGTAGTTTTTGTATCATGGCTTTCATGGGATTTTGCCTTGAGTTGTTATTCTGCCAGTTAAAACAAGTCAGACAAGGTTGAACCAAGTCCCTCCTAAGGCAGGAAATCCAAAATACAGTACTCAATAGGTAGGTGTCAATGAACCACTCTCCTTAACAGTAGAGTAACCTCGTCATCAACAGGTTCAACTCCTTTGCTGAAATCTCAGAACCTTAATTAATCTATGTAGTTAAGCTGATTTTAAAGTTAGATGTGCGTGGACATGTTTATATCTATTGACCTTAAGAATTTACCTCAAGGAACTAATAAGAATTTGGATATAGATTTATTGAAATGGTGTTCAGCATGGCACCATTCATAATAAAGACATTGGTAACAATAATAAATAATAATAATAAAGATGAGACACAATACAACTGCTCAACCACAGGGGAATGAATAAAAATAGTATAGTTATTTAATTGACTCAAAAATGTCAAAATACTATGGAAAAGAATGTTTCATAAAAATATATATGAATACTTTGAATAAGATGGGAAAGTACAATGTAATATCAAAATGAGAAATGGGATATTAGGTGCTTTATGATCTCAGCTATGAGATACACAGGCACATACATATGTTTATAATAAATGTCTTGATTTTTTCTTTATATTTTCTATATTTCCCAAATTTTCTGCAGTAAGCATGCCATACTTTTTAATTACACCAAAACGAGTTATTTATTTCTTTAAAATCTGAGGGCCAATTTTGTTTCAGCTGAAAGAAAAATCTGCGTAGCTTATAAACAGATCTTTTAAATATGTGAATTTAGGACAGAAAATCCTAAGAACCTTTAATTCCTATTTGTATTACAACAAATAGAGCCTGTCTTTATGGCCCCCCATAAGTTGAAAAATTCTGAATTATCTCATACATTTTAAGTTACATTCTAAGTCTGACTCCATATAGTATATACATTTTTAACCACTTAAGTATTTAGGCAACGAAAAGGTAAAAAGTTCCCACTCCATCTTCCAAAAGTATTTGTAAAGTATTTATAAATAAATGTACAGTATTTGTAAGTGTGACTTAGTTACTTTAAAATATCTAGAACTAGTATACCACATCAAAACAATTGACATGAATACTTTATATTATCAATTTGCCTAAGCTGATAAAATTTCAGTGTTTCCTCAACTAAGAATCAAGACCTAGGGTTTGGTGTGACCCAGGATTTTGTATGCCTGCCAAATGTGGACACAAGAATGCTGACATTTCTGAGGTATTTTTATGGTTCAGTTGCACCAATAAGACATAATGCAAACTTGAACTTCAGCTGAGACTTTATCTAAATAGTCATAAATCTGAATTAGTGGAGCCAGGGCCTTTACTGTTCTGAGAGGTGTCTAGGATGGTTCCCTGTTAAACAGACCTCACTAACCATTCAGAAGTGTTTTAAAATCCTCTCCTAAAAGCCTCTATTTATTTAAATTCACCTCAATTTGTAAGAGTGTCTTTTTTAACAAAAATTATTAAAATATTGCAGTATGGTTAATTGCTTTAAAAAAGTTTAGCTCCAGACCAAATACAAAGGGCAAATAAATGTGAAAGCAAGAACCCCCGTCCAATATTGAATGCATTATGTCTTAATACCCTTCTAAGATCTCCAAGAATATGCCTTGGTTTCAACTAGAATAGATTGTGAGCTCAGTGAGGGCAAAGGTTGTATCTCTTTCTTCTCTTCTTTCTGGGGTGTGTGTGTGTGTGTGTTCCTACTGCCAAAAACTGACTGGCACAAATCAGATGCTCAGTAAATGTTGAAGAAGACAAGGGAGTTTGGGGTTTGATCAGGACAACCTTCCCTAATAACTGAACAGAGCAACTGATGGTATTGTGGGAATGCTTCCATATGCATTTTGTAACAGCAGAGAGAGGCCAACAGTCCCATTTTGTCTTTGTAGTGTATCTTAGGAGTGCCATTTTTAATTTAAAACATTCTGTGGCGTTCTTGCTTTGAGGGAAAACACAGTTGGAATTCAGGAGCACAACAAGAGAATTAATAACTTTTCTTTGAAAATACATGCAATTTTGGAGCTGTCAATTTCAGCTATGTCTCTTTAAATACTTTTTCTTCTAGAATCCAACTGGGTAGATGAGATTTTTTTTTAATTCCATTATAGAAGTAATAGCCCTGTTTTGGTGTTTTGTAAGCAGATAATATTCTGCTAGTGACTGTCTTTGCAGTAATGCATTGCTCTGAACTCTGAATTCTATTATTTTACATCTACAGCAGCTTAAAGTGTATTTTTTATAAACAGCAAACTTCACCTCATAAAAATTCATTACATAAGGGTATAAACAAGTGCTTTTCTTTCTAGTCATTGGCGGTAAGTGATTCATCAGTTTTCCACAGAAAACCAATTTCATTGCAGATGTTCTATAATTTCCAATCTCCCTGAACTGTGAAACCATATCACACAGTCCTAGCACATGGAATGGAAGGATTTTTTTTTTTCTTTTTAAGGTCTGTGTTTAGTCCCTTTGATAGGATTGAGTGTCATTTGCTGTCTCATTAGTTTTATTTTTAAAAATTAAGTAATCAGTCTCCTTTTTTGTATATGTTGTTTCCACACATGGATGGATAGCTGGAAGAAAATTCAGAACCCCAGGCCACTTGATGTCTGAAAACAATAACATTCACTTCTTTTCTCCAAGTTAAACTAAAAACATTAAGAGAAAATTTTTCCCAAATACAAATCCTTTCTTTTCACTGTTTTCCTTTTCCTCATTTCTTCCCGGTGGTGAAGGAGGAGCGTAAGGGCTGTGGAAAACAGAACATGTTCACCTTTCTGTCAACAAGGGAACTCCTGAGAGTGATCCCTGGGAAAATTACTTCCACCAACACCCGAGCTTAGTTTTCTCCTGTGTTTCAAAGCTGACTGATGGAATGGGCATTCCAGTATAAAATACGAAGTTAAGAGAAAAGAAATGCATGCAGATACAGTAATGGTCTCAGGCCATCTATGATAAATGAAACTCTCAGAAATGCCAACAAGGAAAAGGTTAAGTGTTTCCTAAAAGCCTTAGTAGGTTTAAGTCCAGTCTTTTCCAAAACACCTCAATTTTTGGATTGAGAGGTTGAATCAAAAGCATGATAATTAAGTTTACTGACAAAGTTACGAGGTATTGCAAGGGCAATGTGACAGATTTTCATGAAAACAATTAGAATGTGAAGCTGATCCTTACTTGCCCCTCTGCCAGCCCCTGCTCTGGTTGCCCACGCATTTCCTCTAATGAGTTACATAAGGAGAGTCTGTGGACTTGTCTCATCAGGACTCATCTCAGGTAGAGGCCCCAAGTGTGTTTTCAGAAGTAGTAGTATCTGCCCGTGAGTCTGCCATGGTACCTAGAATTCCATCCTCAATGGAGAGAAGTATGTTTCTAAAGGTGTAGTCTTATCTCTACTGTGTGAAATTACATGGGATGTGGGGTCACCTCTGGGTTTCCTGCTGACACTAGGCAGAGACTAGAAGCAGCCAGAGAAAGGAGAGAGTTGACTCCTGGAAATACACACATGAACTGTGGAACCACTAATTAAAACCTATCCCATCTACCCACCCTCTGCACACCCCAATTATTGCACATTGCCTAGTTGTACTAAAAAAAGCATTCCTTCAAATACTTTTTAAACTGGCTTCTCCTTATGCAAACTGAATTTTAAAGTCATAGGAATGATTAAACATAGCATCCCTGCCCACTCACTTCAGATAAACAATTACTGAACACTTTTTTTAGTATGTAGATCACAAGGAATCAAAAATAAATGGGATCAGACTCTACCAAAGGAGAAGATGGTGAGAGCAAATAGACAAATGCTTAGAGAACATCAAGAAGTGAGTAAAGTAGTTCATCAGGGACATGTAGAAACCCTCCTTGGGAAGGTGATATTTGGGTTCAGTCTTGATAGCTATGTAGGAAATCTTAAAATAAAAGGACATTAAAATGAGAAAAAAATACCCATAAGATTCAAACATGAGCCCTCAACATCCAAGTTCAGGTGAATAGTCATTCAATGGATGATCGTTAAGGACCTGCAGAGTACCATACAGTGCTAGCTAGGCAAGCATGTCCATAAGAAGCTCACAGTTTTCCAGAAAACTAGTTATCACTGTGGAAAACAGGGTCGGGTCAGAACAATGGCTTGTGAATAAGCAGGGCAAATGCAGGGTCAAATACAAGCCATCATTTACAGAAGAAACTGTGGTTAGTCACGTCAAGCAGAGATCCATGCCTTCTTGGGCCAGCGGGGAAGGCTAAAGATGCCTGGGAAGAAACTGGGCAGCAAAACCAGGCATAAGTTGGGGGAAAGGTGAGAGACCAAGTAACAAAGCTGTGGGTGGCTGATACTCTTCTAAAATTTTTTATTCAGTGAGAAAAATGTTATATAAACCACACTTCACTAAAAGAGTCAACTGAGTAATCAGCCTAAGGTTACATTGCAGATGTGAGAACTAATATCTTTCTGGTTCAAAATTCCCCTATTTACAATACTTAACAACCTTTCAATTTTATTTCACATTTTTTCCCAGAGTCTCATTGTTCAACTGGCTTGTCAATACCCTCTGCATTTCATTGATCTCAACATAAATCAGAAATTTATCAAGGAAAAGTTAGACACAACTACCAAGTAGAATATTAGCCATAATAGAATAGAATGGTTAGAATGTCCTATTTAAATAACTACCACACATGTAAAACAATTGAGAAATATGTGTGTATTTTGCATATACTTGGATGCTTGAGAGGAAAAGTTGATGTCAAGAATTTCTTTGACCCAAATATGTAAATGGTTACTACTGTTTTCTCAGAATTCCACATTGTGCCCGGTCTGTGATGGTACTCAATAATTATTAGTTGAATGAATAGAAAATTGAATGTCAAGGAAAAGGTAAAACCTCAGAGATGGTCATTTTAACCTACATATTGTCAAAGTTATTTTCTGGTGGTGCTGTTTTAATTAGCATGATAAAGATTGTTGGGAGTATAGGATAATGAGCATCTTCTGGTATGATTATAAAAGTAGGAATTGTTTTGGAGAACAAATTTGTTATATTAGAAGTTTTAAAATATTTCACAAGAAATATAGATCTCTTTTTCACAAGAAAGTATAGATCTCTAAATTAATACTGCTGATATGTAAACAGATTTATTTGCCAGGATGTTCATCCATATGTACTATGGTAAAAATTGGCAACAACCAAAAATCTTCAACAGGAAATAGGTTAAATAAATCATGTTGTGAAAGAATATTTCATAGCATAATAATGTTCATTGTATTGGAGTAAAAATTGAAAATGTTACAGGCAGAATATGTAGTGTTATATTTTCCTAAAAACAAAATATTTATGTGTACATACAGTAATGCTGCCTTACCCATGATTTTGCTTCTCGTGGTTTCAGTTACCCACAGTCAACAGTGGTCTGAAAATATTAAAAGGAAAATTATAGAAATAAACAGTTAAAAGTCTTAAGCTGCACACCATTCTGAGTAGCATGATGAAATCTCACAATGTCCTGTTCCATCCCACCTGGGACATCACACCTTTGTCCAGTGTCTCCACACTGTGGACACTCCCCACCTGTTAGTAACCAAGTAGCCATCTGGGTTACCAGGTCAGTTGCCCCAGTATGTCAAGGCTTGTGTTTAAATAACCTTTATCTTACTTCAGATGGTCCCAAAGCACAAGAGTAGTGATGCTAGCAATTCATATTTGCTGAAGAGAAGCTGTAAATGGCTTCCTTTAAGTAAAGGGTGAGGACAGTACATAAGACATTTTGAGAGAGAGAGGCTACATTTAAAAAACTGTTATGTTATTGCTTATTGTTAATTTTTCACAATGCCTGTTTTGTAACTTAAACTTCATTATAGGTATGTATGTATAGAAAAAACAGCACATATAGGGTTTAATATTCTCTGTGGTTTCAGGGATCCACTGGGGGTCTAGGAACATGTCCCTGTAGATAAGGGACACTACTGTATTCATATATAACCACAACAAAAGATTAGAGAAATTTGTGGCAAAACATTGGTAATAAAAGAAAATAAAAATGACCCAAATTTCCCATATGGATTTTCTCTATTTTTTATTTTATATTTCTATATTTTTCAAAATTTCTACAATAAATATTATTTCTTTTATAAAAACAACAAAAAAAAAACAATTCATAGAAATGTAAATGCAAGCAACAAAATTAGGAAAATATTTTTCTATTATATGAAAGATAAATGGTTCAGTCCTGGCTGATGTAGCTCAATGGATTGAATGCCAGCCTGCAAACTGAGAAGTCGCCAGTTGGATTCCCAGTCAGAGCACATGCCTGGGTTGCAGGCCAGGTCCCCATCTGGGAGAATGGGATGGTATGGGGCAAGAGGCAACTGCTCCCCGCTTCAGTGTTTCTCTCCCTCTCTTTGTCCCTCCCTTCCCCTCTTTCTAAAAATAGATTAAAAATAAAACCTTAGAAAAAGAAAGATAAGTGGTTAATATCTGCTTTCGTTTTGTTTTATTATGTAAATGTCTTTATTTGAACTAATGCATCGCTATCAGATTACGTCATTATTCTGAGTCATAGTAACATCATGATCTTGAAAGCTACAGCAAACAGCTTGACGAAGCAGGAATACATAAGTTCTACATATGTGTTTTTATTTTTTAGTGACCGTATTTCCTTGTCTTCTGTGTGAAATTAGAAAGTCTATTGTACACTTAGCATACTCGACCTACTGCGTCCTACCTGCTTTCTGAGTACATTCTCCTCAAAACTTTTGTATTCAACAGCATTTTAAATCTAATGAGGGAGGTTGATGATACAGGTTTTAAAAAAAATCAGCAGATATTGAGCAAAGTGTTTTAAGACAAAATATGTCAACTGTTTACAGCTTGGTTGTTAGGGGGAAGATACAAATTTAAGATTCATTTTCCTTTAGCTATAATGTATATTTTTTACTTACTGAAAACCCATTTAAAAAAGAAGTGATCAGACACTTCTAGACAAGGTAGGTGGATACACTGTGCCTCCTCATACAACCAAAAGAAGGACAAAAACAAATTTAAGAACAAAAAACAACCAGAACTGCCAGAAAATCAAACTGTATGGAAGTCTGACAACCAAGGTGTTAAAAAGAAACATTCATCCAGACCATTAGGAGGGGTGGAGATAGGTAGCTGGGTGGAGAGGACTTGCAGCAAGGCCATGGCTGGCAGACAGGGCGAGGCAGCAGCTGGTGTACTGGGCGGTCCCACATGTGAGTGCAGATGAACCGGAAGGAACAACAGGGGAGAAAGACAGACCGCTCAACCCAGAGTTCCAGGGTAGGGAAATAAAGCCTCAAAATCTCTGACTGAAAAAACCAGTGGGGCATTGACGTAGGGGGAGAAACTCCCAGCCTCACAGGAGAGTTCATTGGAGAGACCCACAGGGTCCTAGAATGTACACAAAACCACCTACCGGGGATCAGCACCAGAAGGGCCTAATTTGCTTGTGTGTGGTGGAGAAAGTGACTGAAAGCCAGCAGAGACCTGAGCAAGCAGCACTGTTTCCTCTTGGGCCCCTCCTCCACATATAGCACAGTAACACAGCAACATGGGTTGTCCTGCTCTGGCAAATATCTAAGGCTCTGCCCCTTACTATGTAACTGGCATGGCAAAACAAACAAACAAAAAATATGGCCCAAATGAAAGAAAAGATCAAAGCTCCAGAAAAAATGCAACTAAGCAACAAAAGGATAGCCAACCTATCAGATACAGAGTTCAAAACACTGGTAATCAGGATGCTCACAGAAATAGTTGAGTTTTTCCCTCACAAAACAGAGGGAAAAGTGAAGGCTACGAAAAGTGAAATAAAGGAAAATGTACAGGGAACCAATAGTGAAGGGAGAGAATGTAGGACTCAAATCAATAGTTTGGTGCAAAAGAAAGAAAGAAACATTCAACCAGAGCAGAATGAAGAAACATGAATTCAGAAAAATGAGAAGCTTAGGAAACTCTGGGACAACTTTAAACAAGCCAACATCTGAGTCATAGGGGTGCCAGAGGGAGAAGAAAAAGAGCAAGAAAGTGAAAACTTATTTGAAAACACAATGAAGGAGAACTTCCCCAATCTGGCAAAGGAAATAGACTTCCAAGAAGTCCAGGAAGCTGAGAGTCCAAAAAAAGTTGGACCCAAGGAAACATACACCAAGACACATCATAATTACATTACCAAAGATTAAAGATAAGGAGGGAATCTTAAAAGCAGCAAGAGAAAAGGAAAGAGTTACCTACAAAGGAGTTCCAATGAGACTATCAGCTGATTTCTCAAAAGAAACCTTGAAGGCAAGAAAGGGACTTTAAAAAAGCATTTGAAGTCATGAGAGGCAAGCACCTACATCCAAGATTGCTCTGTCCAGCAAATCTATCATTCAGAATGGAAGGGCAGAGAAAGAGCATCCCAGATAAGGTCAAGTTAAAGAAGTTCATCATCATCAAGCCCTGATTATATGTAATGTTAAAGGGACTTATCTAAGAAAAAATATATCCAAAATGCAAGCAGTAAAGTGACAACAAACTCACAACTATCAACAGCCGAACATAAAAAAACAAAAACAAAAACAAAAAAATGAACTAAGCAAACATCCAGAACAGGAACAGATTCACAGAAATAGAGATCACATGGAGGATTATCAGTGGGGAGGGGGAGGGGTAGAATGGGGGAAAAGGTACAGGGAATAAGAAGCATAATTGGTAGGTACAAAATAGACAGGAGGAGGTTAAGAGTAGTATGGAAAATGGGCAAGCCAAAGAACTTATATGTATGACCTATGGACATGAACTGAGGTGGGGAATAGCAGTGTGGGGGAGGGGGGAATAGGGTGGAGGGGAATAAAGGGCAAAAAAAAAAGAAAGAAACAACTCTAATAGCATAACCAATAAAATATATTTTTTAAAAAGTAGCAAAATCAGCAGTCTTAATAATATAATCAGAATATTTTTGGATATACAAAAAAGAAGGATCATGGAGAAAAATACTATAAAAAGAATAAAGGGATATGAAAAGACTCTATTACATTTCATACAGCAAGTTACTTCCACAAATTTTCAGTACTATAAACAAAGGATACTCATAATACTCATAACCAAATACCCTCTGACCACAGTTCTCAAGAACTAGTCTACTGAATGGAAAGTAAAATTGTTTTCTAGAATATTTATATTCAATCATCTCAGCAAGTTTCAAGAGGTTCTAAAAGGGAAAAATAGCCAGAGAGAGAAGTAACATATAGCAGTGGGAAATGTGGAAGGCAGCAATCTAGCATGAGAAAAAATGATTTGGCTGTGAGCACATTTTAGGTGTTCCTGATAAGTCCAACTATGACTGTGGGAAAAAGGAGTTGTTTCTATGAAAATTCTTTTCCCTAGGGGCTTTCATGAGAAGCTAGTCTTGTTAATCAATCAAAACTAAGTCCTTTAAATGACCAACAGTTTCTTAAGCCGTGAGCACTTCACCAGGAAAAAGGTGACCTGATAATGGTTAATATTCTTAATCCCCATCCTTTGTCCCACAAAAAAATGAGTAAAAGGACATGAAAAATACAATTTTCAGAAAAGGAAATAATAATGGCTAATAAATTTATTAAAAATATGTTTTACTCAACCAGCAATCAAAGAAATGCTAATTAAAAATACAATGCATGCCCTGGCTGGTGTGGCTCAGTGGATTGAGCACTGGTGTTCTAACCAAAGGGTCACTGGTTTGATTCCCAGTCAGGGCACATGCCTGGGTTGCAGGTCAGGTCCCCAGTAGGTGGCATGCAAGAGGCAACCACACAATGATGTTTCTCTCCCTCTCTTTGTCCATCCCTTCCCCTCTGTCTAAAATAAGTAAATAAATCAAATCTTAAAAATACATAAATACATACATAAATAAATAAAATAGCAGACATACAATGCACTATTATGTACATGAATATTCATTATTGATGAGGCCCAATAATGAAATATTACAGGAAAGAATTTTGCAGAATTAGTGAAGAGCCTTAGAGAACTTATAGCTTTGACCCAGGAATTTCACTGCTCAGAATCTTTTCTAGGAAAGCAGTCCAAAATGGGAACAATGATTTTTGTACAAGTATGTACATTACCAGGTTATATGCAGTCCTAGGGATTCACATATGTATATATTAAATAAATTTATGGAATCAACTTTAGGGACGTGTATGTTGACTCACTTGAGGGTTTTGACCTAGGCTAGAAGAGGATTTATTTCCTGGAGCAAAGACAGGGTGATGGAGAGAATGGCATAGTGTCTTGCCTTGTGTCTGCTGGAGACCCAGGAGAGCTGATGCTGCCATTCCAGTCTGAGAGCCAGCAGGCTGAAGAACTCCCTCTTGCTTGGTGGAGGCTGGTCTTTTTCTCCTATTGAGGCCTTCAACTGAGCATATGAGACCCACCTACACTAAGGAGGGCAATTTGCTTTACTCAAAACCCACCAATTTTATTGTTGATCTCATCTAAAACATTGTCACAGAAGCACTAGAAATCTTGACCCACTATCTGGTTGCCCCATGGTGCCAGTCAAGTTGACACATAAAATTAACCAACACACCCTGTGATACAGGGGCTGCCAGAAAAAGACAAAGGAAATGTTCTCGGGACATTTCTGTTAGACACTGGCATATGATGCAATGTTGTCCTGGGACCTGAGGGACAAAACCTGGCCAGAGTGGAGAGACAGGTTTTCTTTTCTGCTTTAAGGGAAACATAGTTAGAGTTGATGCCATGAATACTTAATGAGTCAATACTATTCTGATACCTCAAGCATTTGCAGCTCTGGAAATTGGCAAACAAGGACCCATGTTCAAGTGGTAATTTGTTATGCAGCAATAGGTAACTCATACAATAATATTTTATGATATTGAAGCTGATTTTAGCCTATACTCATGCCAAGTAGCAATTAACTATGAAACAAATAAGATAGAAGAAACGTTATTTTGGTTTTTCTTCTGCATGTTGACCTAAAGTATTTTTAATGAAGCAGAGTATCCTAGATTTTATAAATAGTTGGTATACCAGAAAATGACCATTTCCAGTCAATTAGTAAGGCTACTTGAATGGAAATATGGTGTTAATTACTTATATAGTTACATCAAGCCAACAACGATTAATGGAAAAATAGGCTTTGGGGCTTGTTACCACTGGTCCTATTTTCATTTTGAGTGCCTGATCACATAACAGGCCTTCTATGAATGGATACTGATAAATGGATCTCCTATAAATTAAATTAAAATGCATTCGTTTTAACTGATAAAGTCTGAGTTTCACTGAGTTTATGGGTTTACCGCACCCCTGATCTTTCTAATGTTTATTTTAGTCTATTTCTTATAATTCTGATGACATTGCTCTCATCAGAAGTGGGTATTGGTATACATGATTGCCTGACCCAATGTACTACCTTGCTAAGAACGTTAACTTTTAGACAGTCTGATCTGTTAAAACCTGTATCTGCTCTCCAGTGAGGTTCGTGAGTTGGAAGGTAGAATATGTCCCAAGATGTTCGGCAGCCTTCTGAACCAGAAAACTAGATCTTTATCTTCCTGACCTTCTATTTACCCTGTGAAGAGACAGAAGCAACATTGCTGTGTGACTAACCTGCTGGCTCAGGTTCCTCTTTGTTCTTCTTAGTAAGCTGTTTTCTTTTCCTTTTGCATTTTTTTCTATATTTTCCCCTGCTAATGTATTTGAACAAAACTTGATTTTTAATAAACTTACTTTTGTCGAAAAATTTTTATTTTCCTTAAATGTGTTAACAATGAATTTAACATTAAATGAAGATAAGATCTTTCTTCAGTTAAATATAAATACTCATACCTGTATACTTGTTCATAGTTAGGTCATAGTGAAGACTTCCATTCTGAAACAAAACTGATGTCGTAGTTGTAAAGTATACTAAATCAAAGTCATTGAATTCAGAAACAGAATCAAACACTAGCTATCTAATTATGTCTACTAGAAAATCTGAGGAAAGCAGACACATATTCTAGCCATCAGGATCTCATCCATAACCACTACTAGAATAATCCAGCAACTCAAGTATAACTTTTAGGCCAAAGCTGATCTGGTATCTCTAATAAAGTCACAGTCAACTGTAGCAAATGTTATACAATTATGTAATTAAAAGTTAAGTGTTTGAGGGTGGAGGGAGGCTTTTTTATGTTCCCTCAAATCTTGGTATTTGAGGAAATATTGCTGTTATAATAACCAAACCAAGTTTTTCCTCCTTCATGCCAGTCATAGTCATCTCTCCTCTGTGGTCGTAGATTTACTGGCCATAACACTCATTGGGCAAGTAATCGTCAAATCACGGAGTTGAAAGAATCATCCTTATCAATTAGATGTCCAGACTGCATTTTATTACTCTCAGTGACTGAATTCACTATCTCTCAAGAAAGTCAGTCATGCTTTTGAGCAGCTTTTATTTATTTAAGACATTTACCTGCCATTTCAAAATAGGTCTCTGGTGGTCATAATTCTGTCCTGTAAATCCCTTAGAAAAAGTCTGAGCTTCCTTTCTCAAGAGAATCCTTCATCTTCTTAAAGTGATAACAAAACCTGCCTCTTTTCCTTTCCTCTTATCTAGTCAAAGGCTTCCAGGCCTGTCTACTCTCCCTGGGGTACCCACAAGGTAAATGGGGGCAGAGCCAGAGGGATGAATGGGGGCAGGATTAGGCCATACACCACACCTTGGCGGAGGTGTCCTTTATCTGTTTTATCCTTTTTCACAAAGGTACCTCCTATTAGGTCCACTCACAAAGCTTCCCACCTGCAAGACTTAGATTATCTGGAAAAGTCACATACACACACACACGTATATATATATTATATAAGGAGAGTCACATACACACCCATATATATGTTATACAGGTTTGGGGATCTGTTTTCCTTACACAGCATGGTATGAAATCTCCCCTCGGTAGTCCTTTCCTGAATTTTTCTGTTGCTCTCTCCATGCTTATATCACTAAATTCTCAGAGATGGATTTTTCTTAACCTGAATTTTTCCTTAAAAGTTACATATGGATATGACATAAATTATACTTTAACACTATCTTTATGACTCCAGAATTTAGATCTTTAATAGATCTTGTCTAATATCTGCATCAAAGTTGAACTCTTTGACCTGGTTTTTAAAGACCATCAAGAATTGGGTCCAAAACTGAAAATTTAACTCAACAGATTAAAACTGAACTGCTTATCATTTGTTCCCAATGCACTTCTTGTCTCTTCTCCTCATTGTGTTACCAGGATGCAATAACTTGAGGCCATTTCTAGATTCCCACCTCTCCCTCTCTCGTGTCCAGCTGGTCATCCCCGAGCCCTGGCACCTCTGCATGCACATTGTGTCACATCTGTTCTACCCACTGTTCTCCATTTCCACTCCCCTGCCTGAATTTAGACTGTCATCTCTGACTTGCAATGAGGATTGCTAACTAAATTTTAAAGTATGCAGCCACTATAGAAAACAACATAGAGTTTCCTCAAAAATTAAAAATGGAACTGCCTATTGACCCAGAAATCACACATCTGGGAATACACTGTAAGGATCTTGAAACAGAAAGAATATATACACCCCCATGTTCATAGCAGCGTTATTTACAATAGCCAAGATCTGGAAACAGTCCGAGTGCCTATTAGTAGATGAGTACATAAAAAAGCTATGGTACATCTACACAATGGATACAGCATGACCATAAAAAATAAGGAATTCTTACCCTTTGCAACATCATGAATGGACCTGGAGAATATTATGTTAAATGAAATAAGCCAGTTGATGAAAGACAAGTACCATATAATTTCACTTACATATGGAATCTGATAAATAGAATGAACTGACGAACAAAATAAAAACTGAGGCATGGACACATGGAACAGACAAACAGATTTCACAGGGAAGGAGGCACAGGAGAAGGACTGCTTGAAAGAAGGGGGAGGCATTAGCCAAAGAACATATATGTATAACCCACTGAGACAGACAACAGTGTGGTGATGGCCAGATGGATGGGGGGGCGGGGACTGGGTGGAGGCGGACAAAGGGGGAGGTGGAAATGGGGATATCTGTAATAATGTCAACAATAAAAAATAAAGAAAAAACAATAAACATTTCTCCACTGCAGTAAAGCCTCTATGATGGTTTTCCATTTATGTGTAAAAGGAAAAATATCTAATTCATTAGCACAGCATTCAAGAGTCTTGGATTCTGTTCCCCCTTTTGCTCTCCACAGTGGAAACACCATTGAGTTCCATGGCTATGCACATCAAATGACTCCCACGACCTTATTACTCGTGATTCCTACTTCTTCCCAAATGTCAGCAGGCGTCATTAACACCGTAATGTAATTATCTGTTTCTAGTTCACGATAGTTATCAGTGGCCGTAAGCAATAATCACACTTCACAATCAAGGTGGGAAATAAGATTAGGAATTAAGTTATTGTGACTAGAATAAATCCCCTCAGAATGATACTGTAAAAGTTCCCATGATTTCTGTCTGCATTTTTTAAATGTCTTACATAACTGTATCACTCTACTCTCAATACATTCTGCCTTATAAATAGCACTGGCATAGCTGTCTTAATTGTTTGTACCTCTGCCTGTCCTCTGGCGCTTTGGCGATGTTTACATGCTTTCTCACTGCAAGGACATTCCTCTTCCTGGGCTGAAAGTCCACAGAATACAGAATCTTCACACAAGGGATTTTAACTGTGTTGGCAAAAACATTAACGAGTCATTTTTCCCTGGAACTAAGTAACATTAGAGAATTTTAAACCTGTGAAGAAGTTAGGTCTGAATCTGTTTTAAATTTGCTCCTAATATGTTATGTCGAAATATGACAATGGTTTAATGAAAAAAAAATTTAATGAAAATTTTTATCAGCAGAAAGCTTACTTGGCTCCTTGTCATCACACCTCTTAACAGTTCAAGGAGAGAAAGGGAAAACAAAATATCTCCCTATGGTTTCACATGATTTGAAACCCACAGATCAGAGGGTGTGCTGAGTCAGATCCAAACCTAGAATTCATGAGGGTACCCAGACTTCCTGCATGTTTCAGGAGTGATGGAGATCTGCATTCTCTAAGCCTAGTACCTTCTCTTGACCAGTATGTTCCTGAAGGAGAAAAAAAAGGATTGAAAACAATGAAAAGTGGGTGAGGCTACCACACTGACAATATTCTTCCTGAGAACAGTTTCAGAGTTTCGTGAAACAGTTCCATGCCTGGGTACCAGGATCCCAGAGTGGAAAGGTTTAGCTACAAAATAACACATGCCCAGGGAGTGAATAAACTTCCTTATGGAGAGCTTAAGTAGTTGAATTAATTAAAAAGGCAGAGCCTAACTAGTTTCATGTATATCCCTGAAGATTCCAGCCTCACAGAGGAAGAGCAACAGGACAGGTTAGGGTTCGCTCGTGAGGATGTGCAATAGCCAGATGGCTCCAGGAAGCCGTGGATGTGAAGTGACAGGTTGGGAATCCTGGAATGAGGAAGACTGCGTGAAAATGACACCCAGTAAGGCAGTGTGGGCCACCATCCATTAAGAAGAAACACAATAATTTCAAAATTGGTATCTCATTGCCTTTCTGTCCTTTTATGGAGTTTGTCATTTAAATATTTATGTTGTTTTAATAGTATTTGCCTCATTTTGTCTAGAGACAAATCTCCAGAGTTGGTTCCCATTGTTACCAGTGATGGGAAGACTGGTAGGATTTTAGCTACCTGAGAAGACAGTGGAACCACCTAGCTGTGATGAGTCTGCACCAGAGCTCCAAGGTCTTTAAGAATGTAATTCAATCCATCTGTTTTAATGGCAAGCATCCTATTACCTTATCCAATTTCTCACATTGTTTGAAAGGGTGTTTTTCAAACAATGGATCAGAACCCATTAAGGATCATTAAATCAGTTTAATAGGTTAGGACCAGCATTTTAGAAAACTAAAGTAAAATAGAATTAAGCAGAACAGAAAACAAATTTTCTCACACGTGGAAAGGTGTCAGGATGAACGAACCTATTAATGTTATCTAAGTGGTGTTAACACAATATAAAAAAATTCCTTCACACTCACACAGAGCCAGTTAATGTTAGGTAAGCGTCCTCTTTCTTACAACTTCACAAAGAACAACATGTGGTCTCTAAGTCAGGGTGTGCCTGCAGCAATGGAGGGAGAGTTTGAGAGCCACACAAGGCATACTTAAGGGCCCAGCCATGAAGTGGCTTATGTCACCTCTGCCCAGGTCCTGAGGGCAGCTCTGGTCATGTGGTCCCAGTCTAAGGAAGGATGCACAATGCAGTCCTCTTGTGTAAGCAGAAGATGAAGTGGGAATGAAATCTGTATCACAGCACTCTGTTTACACCCACTCTTCACTGAGCTCAATGTGTGTGACCTCTGCAGAACATGTAATTTAGTTAGATATTTCAACTAATACCTTGCCTTCCCTGGAATCTTAAGCAGAAATTTTCTTTTCTCTTTTTATCTGAAAAGAAGGTACTTTCTGTCACCATTGGACCCCAAACACAAGTTTGTTGTTATGTATATAGATTTTCCAGTGAAGTTAATTAAGCTGCCATGTGTTGAACATCTCATAGTGTACGAGAGCACTTGGAAGAATCAGAAACAACTGGGATAGTGGTTCTCTCCATTTCTCCATCATCTGTTTCCATTCTGCATCATTTCTTCAGCTACTGAGCTATACCGTTTCTTCTCCCACTGAGCTATGTCACAAGGCCTCAGGTAGCTCCACTTAGAGATTGCTTTTTCTCTAAAAAACTGGAAATAGTCAAAATGTCCTAGTCTGAGAAAACTTGTTCCCTTATTGTGAAAAATTTCAATCTACTGAGGAATTGCTGGTGGACTGGACTACTTGTCTGAGCTTCTGGTTCCTTTTATATAGCCTTCTCTGTGGACTCTGTGTCCACTGTCCCTTACTCTTACAGTCTCAGCACCTGCCTGACTAGATGCTGATGTGTACTGTACATGTCAGTCTCCCTAATTCCTAGGTTGGAGCCTTACCCTCCAAAGTTATTGTATTTGGAGATAGGGAGTTTAGGGAGTAAATATGGTTAAATGAGGTCTTATGGGTGGGTCCTAATCTGATAGGGCTGGTAGCCTTAAGGAAGAGGAAGAGACACCAGAGAGTTCTCTCTCTGAGCACACACACACAGACAAGACCATGTGAGCACACCCGGAGAAGGCAGCAATCTGCAAGCCTGGGAGAGAGCTCTCACCAGACCTGACCATCCTGGCTGGCATCCTGATTTTGAAGTTTTAGCATCTAGAACTGTAAGAAAATACAATTCTGTTGTTTAAGTCACCAGCCTATTGTAGTTTGTTATGGCAGCCCAAGTGGGCTAAGACAGGGGTGCCTACCATGGATAATCAATAACAGTATGTAAGTGTTAAATGATCCCTTCTCTGCACAGGTCCCCTTCACCATCCAAACTGAGTTCATGACTCCAATTTTTCTGTCACTAGAGGACCTTGTCCAAACATACTGAGTATATCACACTTTATTGTCATTATTTGTGTACAAATTCTCTCATCTTCTAAAATGCAAGTTCCTGGAGAAAAACAGTCAGTGCAAAAATGCCCAGTGGTGGATGCACATGAAATAACTATAAGAAGCAAGCATTATCTCCACTTGGAAATGAAAAAAGCTGGCTCTTATGTGACCTTAAGGTCATGCTGTAAGTAATTAATGGAACAAAGATTTGAACCCACGTATGTAGATCACCAAGGAATAGTTTCTTTTAAGTTAAAAGCTTCCTCTCTTCCCTCTCCCCCTATCTTTCCAGACATTTGCTCTTGGTTCCAGAAGACTGGCTCAGCCTTCACGACTGAATCATATCTTCATTACTTACTTCTCTGTCTTTCTACCATTTCTGCCCCTTAAATCCCTTCAGCTTTCTTTGTCCCAGATCCTTAACCCTCATCGACATTATTGGAGCTGACACGTTGATTAAAACAATGCAATATTGTGATATTGAGTGCCTCTTATTTAATTATTTAACAATATTTTTCTTAGTGGGCTAGTTATAAAAGAGCTAATGGATCAATTGAATTAGTTATAAATAAGTTCTATTTTCTTTTTAAAAAACTGTAATCTGACTCTCTTCATCATATTTATTGCTATAAAATAATAAGCTAAGTTCTTTGTTACATCACTTAAATCCATTGAGCTTGTGTTTTCAAATATATAGATATTTATCATCACAAGTCTTTAATTACTTTGAATCATAGGAAGCAGTCACAAATCATATGGACTATGAATTTCTTAAACTATTGCAAAAAATAAAAAGAGCAAAACAGCAGGCTTCATAAAAGCCTGATCATTATCATATTTTTGATTCAGATAATGAGAAGCAAATAAATTAATAAAATTAAGAGTGATTCATATATATTCCCTGTGTAACTGTTAAAAGAAGCCCTTGTAGCTGAAGGCTTAAATATGTCAGTTTAAAACAATTGCTTTATTTAAATTTGATTAACTGTCCTCAAGGCATGTGGCCTTAAAATATTTATGAGTCATTTTGGTTGAATGCAACCCACAGCAAGGCATATTGGCTGTAAAAAGTACATTAAAACTAATACTAGTAATACCTGTAATACTATTTTCAAGACTAAGTCTTCTCCTGATCACTAGTAACATTGTTTGTCTTAATTCTTTGAGTTACCATCTATCTGGCTTAAAATATCTCCATATTTTAGCTTAAAGATGTTCTCACTACAGGGTTCCCAATAAGTTAATAGCCTGTTATAAGAACCATGGGAATTTCCCCCTGGCTGGTGTAGCTCAGTGGATTGAGCGCGAGCTGTGAACTAAAGGGGCGCCAGTTCGATTCCCAATCAGGGCACATGCCTGGGTTGTGAGCCAGGTCCCCAGTGGGGGCCACGTAAGACGCAACCACACATTATCCCTTCCCCTCTCTCTAAAAGTAAATAAATAAAATCTTTAAAAAATAAATAAATGTACAAAGATTTACTGAATTTATTTTAAGTATTTCTCAAGCCATTATTTTTATTGATGTGAATTATTCGTGTATTTTTATTTATTAACAAATTATAATACACAGATATATTCCTATTTCTCTTGTCACTTACAGTTCAATGTTTAATACTTCTGTTTTCTCTATTAAGTTCTTTAATTGACAATGATACTACTATAATTTTTCTATTAGGAAAAAATAAATGCTATGTAAATGTAAGATTAGTGGAGTATGTTTCAGCTAAGTACACTACATGAAAAAACAGAAATATTGTGAAGCAATATATATTCAACATTATGCACGTGCAAATCTCTATCATATAATTAGTTACACCTGAGACAGACAAACGATGGCCTCACCACAACCTGCTTTTGTAGATAAAGTTTTATTGGAACACAGCCATACTTCTCAAACCATTCTTATTCATTATTCTTAAAAATTGACATTTTATGGCCTAGTATGTTAAAGCCTTGATATATTTGATTCTCTAACAGAAATAATACTATTTTATTTTTTTAATTTTATTTTAATTGTTGTTCATGTACAGTTCTCTGTACATGAACTGTAATGGGAACTGTTCATGTACAGTTTCCTATACATGAACAGAAAACTAGTATTAGAAATAATACTATTTTAAAACATTGTAGGCACTAAAATACCATACTAAACCTTATGTCATAAATATGTTTTTACTTTCCTTACATGAGAGAGACTATGTTTGCCGGGACCAGCCCAGAGTGAGTCCCACTCTTCAGGCCTGTCACAGGGTGAAACAGCTGGGGTTAGAAAGTATGCTCATGAAGCTCCGGCTTGTGACGCTCAGTGGATTGAGCTCCAGCATCCTACCCATGCATGTGCCCTGACCAGTTAGATTCTCGGTCAGGGCACATGCATGGGCAGCAGGCCAGGTCCCCAGTTGTGGGTATGCGAGAGGCAACCAATGAATGTTTCTCTCCCTCTCTTTTTCCCTCCCTTCCTCCCCTCTCTCTAAAAATAAATAAATAAAATATTTGAAAGAAAATGTGCTCATGAAGAAGGGTTGCCTGCAGAAGAGCCAAAAAGACTCTTAGTCACTCTAGACTTGAAGAGTGATTTTTAACATACCAGGAAGAAGTGAGTCAATAAGGAAGAATGTAAATCAAAAGGGTATGAGTAAAAGGAAAAACACAGTAACTTTTATGTAAATTGAAAGATCTACTTTTGCCAGAAGGAAATTCTGGGAAAGATCTTGACTGCATATAAACAAAATGCAGGCATGTTCCCACTTATTTTCATCCCTGTCAGGAGCTGTTTCCCCAGTCCAGTGGGGCATGTAGGATTAGAATGGAAACAAGATGAACTGAAACTCATCTTTGCCATGAAATCAAGAAAGGTTCAGAGGCAGTATTGGGGGTGGAGGTGGGTTCCTTCCTTTTTCTGGAGCAATTTTTATATGAGCTGGACTACGGTTCAGGCCTAAGACTATCATTTCTAGACTCTTTATAGAATTAAGTAGTGGAAGCCAAGAGGTCAATAATTTTTGTTTGTCAATCTCCTATAACAATGGGAATTCATCCCATTATAGTGATTCTTCTGATTGATTTGGGCAAAGTCAATTGAAAATCTTCTGGAAAGGATTCATTCATCTTTTAAGAATATCCATCATTAATGGGAAGAGGTCAAAATATCTACACTAACAGGATTTTAGAAGTTGCTTAAATTCTCATGGATGACGTTGAGGTTTTCAAGACTTCAGTGGAGGAAGCAACTGCCGGTGTGGTGGAAATGACAAGAGAACTATAACAGAGTTAGACATGGGGCTGCCTGACGGGACTAAATTGATGCACTCTCATGATAAAATTTTAATGGACGAGAAGTTGCTTCTTTTCGATGAGCAAAGGAAGGGGTTTCTTGAGTTGGAAGCTACTCCTGGTGAAGGTACTGTGAAGATTGTTGGAATGACAACAAAGACTTAGATTATTACATAAATTTTGTTGATGAAGCAGCAAAGCAACAGAATTTGAGGGGATTGACTGCTGTGTTGAAATACGTTCTATATGTAAAATGCTACCAAACAGCAGCGAGTGCTAGACAGAAATGTGTGGTGAAAGGAGGAGTCAATCATTGCAGCACACTTTTTTTATTTTAAGAAATTACCACAGCCACTCCAGCCTTCAGGAACCACCCCTGGTCAGTCAGGAGCCATCAGCATGGAGGCAGGACCTCCCACCAGCAAAGAGTTGATGACTTGCTAAAGGCTCAGTTGATGGTTAGAATTTTTTAGTAATACTAATATACACACATATTTCTTTTTATTGTCACCAGAGGATATGTTTACTGATTTTACAGAAAGAAGCAGGGGGTGGGGGAGAGAGAGAGAGAGAGAAACATCAGTGTAAGAGAGAAACATCAATCAGTTGCCTCCTTTATGCATCTCGAACAGGGATCAAACCCAGAACCTGTGGCCCACAGACCACATGGGTCCCAGGACGGCTACGAATGCAGCCCATCACAAAACTATAAATTTACTTAAAACATGAGATTTCTTTTTTGTGATTACGTGATTACGTGTTGCAATGTATTTAATGTGTGGCCTAAGACAACTATTCTTCTAGTGTGGCCCAGAGACACCAAAAGTTTGGACACCCCTTAGCTCCAACCAACTGAGTGACCCAGACAGAGCAGCAATAAAATATTTTTAACTAAGTTATGCCTAACGTATAATTGAGGCATAATGCTATTGTACACTTAATGGGCTACAGTATAGTGTAAACTTAACTTTTATATGCACTGGGAAATAAAAAATAAAATTCATGTGACTCACTTTATTGTGATATTTGCTTTATTGCTGTGGTGTAAAGTGAAGTCCACAGTATCCCTGAGCATCACAGAAGAAATGAGGATCACAAGATGCAAGCTCTCTCAATTTCTGTCACTCATTGCCTTTTGAACTTTCTTACAATGGCAGTCCCTATGTTTGTGGCAAACTCCACCACCCACTTTAACCTACTTTAAGGGCACTGCTGCTTCCCAAGTGTCTTTATATTTTTTCATCAATTACCTATTCACTTTTGAAACTTTCACGATTTTTACACTATTGGCTACAAGTCTGATTGTTTCCTAATTCTAATTTTAAAACTTTGCATTCATTTCTTTTATTTCCATCCCTACTAAGTTTTTTTCAGGAAAATAGTCATTACTTACAAACTTTATTTTCTCATATCTCATTTCATTCTTAACCCCTTAAAATCATATGACTAACTGCAATAATAATTTAAAAGGTCATTTAGACTCTATTGGTTACATCTCAATTCTCATGTAGTTTAACTTCTCTGTAAAAGGATACTATTAATAATTTGGCAGAAAGTAAAGTCTGAATGATATGAGAGTATCTGTTGTGATAAGGAGCATGCAGATTTTGTCTTTATTCAAAGAGAAATGGAATACCTCTGATGAATTTTAAGTCGGCCAATTGACATAGTTTCATAAAGGACTTTCTGGTTGTAGTATGGGAAATTATCTGAGGATAAGAAAAGTAGATACAGATTAACTGGTAATTAAGACTATTACAGTAGTTCAGGTGTAAATTGGTGGATTGGGTTATGATGGTGTCAGTGGTGATAAAGAGAAGTGCACAGATTTGAGAAATACTTAGATCACAAAGTCATCTGGACATAGTTATGATTTGATGTGCTGTCAGTGTTCCAGGACTGTGCGGCACAAGTGGTGGCACCATCCGACCAAGACAACAAGCATTGGAAAGAGATCAGGTCTGGGGAAGAAGATTCTTTCGGTTTTGGGAAACTTGTGCTTGAGGTTTACGTGGGGATGGCTGGGATTGGGGGCAGTGGTGGGGGAAAATGGACACAGCTGTATTTGAACAACAATAAAAAAACGTAAAAATAAATAAATAAATTGATTGATTAAATAATTTTAAAAAGGTTTATGTAAGATCAAAGGAAAAGTCTGTGAATGATGTAAATGTAAGACTTGCTGGCCTGAAGATTGTGTAGGGAATATCTAGCATAAGAGCCAAGGACCCATCATTGAAGGATAGTAACATAGAAAAATCTTTAAAGGTGTGAGTTTGTGTGGGCAGGGGAGGGGACTGGCAAGCAGGGGATGCACCTGCAAATGAGCCTGGGAATTTTTTATGCTTTCACTTGTACTTTTTTATGCTCTGTATGTCTCCCCATGGAAAGTTCCTTGAAGCTAGAGAGCATAACTTACTTACAATCTCTCAGTATCTAGGGATAGTGTGTTTATGATAGGTTGTTAGGTTTGAATGTTGGTGACTCTTTGACAGTCATTATTTTCTTCATGTGGAAGAATGTTTTCAAATTTGAAATTATTTGTATTCACTTAATGTTTTTCACCTTAATTCAAAACTTCTTGGGCTACGGTACAGAGTAATTACTTCCAAATTAAAGTTATGCTTTTTATCCTATTTGGAAGAGAATAAAGATAAGGTCATATCTTTAAGGATATGACTAATAAAGTCATAAGATATGACCTTATCTTTATTCTCTTCCTCATAAAGTAATATCTTCCCTTTTGTTTTGTCCATAAGCAAAAAGCTGTTTTCTCTACTGATTTTTAATGTGGCTTTTGCCAAAATTTGAACTATCATAAACTAAAAACATGGTGAAAATCTAAAAAGATTAATTTTCCAAAAGTCATAAACTTCATTCTAGGTCACTTCCCATCCAAAATAACTCTGAAAGGTAATCATTTTAAACATTTTCAATAACAAGATCGTTCTAAGCTTGAATAGGTTAGTTTGTACACTTGCATTGTGTCATATTTTTCAAATAACTAGAAATTGTCTAGCTGTGGGGACACTACCTGCACATTAAGATAAATCTGGGAAAATATGCTTTGAAATTAATAATATATACTTAAAATATTCTCTTGTCACCTTAGTGTCCTTTCACAATTTTCAAATGCTAATCTTAATATGTTTTCTTCCTTATTTCTAATTCTATTTTTTCTTACTCCTTTCCTCCACTAGCAAAATTATAAGCAAAGGGAGGTGCCCATTTGAAATCTCTGAAGCAGAATGACATTAGTAATACTTTGCAAAATATTCTGTTGATGCCAAAGATTGAGAGTAACATTATATGTTTTTTGAGTGGGGCTGAAACTTTCTTTTTCTTTGGTAATTTTTTATCAGATGCACAGAAAAATGTGAATCATGTGTATTTGTTTTCAAGTTTAACAGTTCTCTGTCCCCAAATTATATAATTAATGAATGAAATCAGCATTTATTATTATATACCTAGCAGAAATTGATAATCACCTGTGTCTAGTGAGTAAGTGCCTATTTGCAAAAACAGTCAGATTTTAAAAATTCAATCTCTGAGAATTTGTCTGTGTTCTTTATCCCATTGACATTCACTTCTTGTATTTTTAGGTCATTAAAGGTAGGCCAGTGTCCTTGTGACATGCACATTTTAATGTTTTGGCTAGAGACTCACTGTGTGAGTGTTAGAATATCCTTTAATTACAATAAATTTTTTAAAAGGAAACGATCAAGAAACTACTCTAGTTTTACTTTCTGTGGTGCATCTTCTGAAGAAAACAGAGATTTTAATAGTGAATGTTGACCTTAAATCACTGGCAAAAAATTAGACAATAATTAAAGGTTTCCACTCACATTTTGCTTATATTTCATTTTATAAGACTTGAATGGCTCATTGTTTTTCTCCCCACATTAAATAGTAAACATTTTGACAAGATTATTATCCCAAGCTGTTCTGGTCTAGAAATGAACAATCTTGCTCTTTCTGACAGTCTTTGACTGTCTCTACCAGTTCAGTCCTCAGGATATGAATCTCATTAGAGAGATTAAAGGAAAACTTGAGCAAAGCAAAAGATAAATAAATAAGTAAGTAAGTAAAATATTGCATAAGATAATCACACATACTGATAAAAGCGTAATTTCTACAACACATGTGTTCAAATCATGAGCTCTCTGGGACAGCAGAGCAAGTCTTGGGACTCAGAGACATTAGCACCCAAATCTTTTCTCTGCTTTTCAGCAGATTCTTTATCTTGGACAAATCACTTCACTTTTTAGCCTCAGTTCCCCATCTGCAAAATGGTGACAAGAGTATTCCTGGTATCCTATATCTATGATTGTTTCAAGGATTTAAGTTTTTTTAAAAAAGCATAGCCAAAGATATTAGTAACCAGTGTATAACACTAACCAAAAAAAAAAA
>PVKM010012066.1:0-32225 GCA_004027735.1 Carollia perspicillata | reverse complement strand
TCCTTGGACGTGAAGGACCCAGAGGTTCTTGCCTGGGCCTGTTTCTCATCTCCTGGGTCCTTGCTGCCACCACAGCCCTGACTCCGGGCTTCCTTGGATTCTGCCTTTACAAGTTACATGGCCCATGATGGCAACTAGGGTATGCAGGGCCCCGAGAGCTTCCAGCTGTTTTTCATACTCATGATTTCTCTAGTTGGTTCAGCTTCTACAGAGTTGGACAACCCTCTACCAGAATCACTGCCTAAAGGTTTCTAGTTGCCCACCTTGGTACCCACTACCCCACAGACCATTGTCTTTCATGGAGTCACTAATCTTAGCATTTAGATCCGGACCTTCTGTCTCTTCTTAGGACCTTAGTTAGTGGTGTCCCTATCCCTCTCGCTGAAGCCACAGGCTTATGTAAACAACTTGGAAAGCATGCTGGGGAGGCACCGAGGGACTGGTCACAAGGCAACATGTATAAAGATAGGGGATACACATTCCAGATTATAACCCCGCATGTAAGCTAAAAAGGCATTCGAACAATAAATTAAAATAGAGTAAGGAGACAAAATGCTGACCTCATTGTGTATCAATAAAACTATGAAAAGTGGGGTGAGGGCAGGGCTATGCATTTCTGAAAGAAGGGATGAGAGAGAAGATCCTTAACAAGCGATGCTCGGCCCGCACTGGCAGCATCCGAGGCCCACTGCAGATAATCATGAGGTTCAGTGAGTGTGGTGCGCCGCAGCCCCGGAGACAGAACTGCACAGACAACACCTTTAAACTCACGACGCTGTTGTGCGAGGGTAGATGTAAAAGAAAAACAAGTCCAAGCTGGTATTCTGCTTGGAGTAGCTCCACATCACACTCCCCAAATATCATTCTGTGAACCCAATTTGTTTTTATTTTCTAGCATATGTTAATTAACTATATTACAGACTTGTCAGTATAAAACATTGACATTATTCATTTCCCACAGTGCCTAGGATACACTATAGATGAAATCTGTTCTATTTATCAAGCACATCAATTTGCTGTTCTCTTCCCTTTTACTGCTGTTTACTGTAACATGAGATAGATACATTCATACTTAACTATGTACATTTTAACAATAATAATTAGTATACATATAAGCTCCTTGAAACAATGGCTGGCACATAGTAAATATTCAATAAATGCCAGTAATCATTATCATTATTATTTTTGTCATTAACGTTAATAACAATTTACTCTGCTACAATGAATACTAATTATATCATGGCTCATATTTCCCAGGAAATTCCTACAGCTTGCAAGATGGAGGAGTTACACAGTACTTGAGTCTTACAAGGTAGGGTTCCAAATTCAAATAATTGATGAAAAATTGGTCAGATCTCTTTTGCACACATCACAAGCACACTTGATTTTGTACTTAGAATTTTTACGATCACTAGTGAAAAAAGCTGTTAACACTAATTCTGTTTAAAGAACATAGACAGTATCTCATCTTAGGGGGCTTCCAGAAATCTGAGACAAGGTTCCCACAGAATCCATTTTAAAATACATACAAACAAAGCCTTATTATGGTTCGAGTTTCCTCTAGCCTCATTCTTCATGCATACGCTGGATTAACCTCTCTGAAATACTGTCATTCTTCATCTTAAAACTTGGAGCATTTCCCCACTGCCCCATGGGTAAGGTAAGAAGTTTCCGCTTGCCTAGTCGTCCCTCAGGGCTTTGCCGTGATGTACCTGCACTGCTCCTCCAGACCACCTATTCTGCCTCCAACACCTCCCATCAGGATCATTTTCTTTCTTTCGAGACTGAGCCCAAATGCTGTCCCATCCAGAGCTTTCCCGATCTCCCTTGGACAGAAGCGAGGTCTGCATTCTCCTCATACCATGCATGGCCCTCATCTCAGGCTGCTAATGACTATTAATTACACACAGCTTCCCTGGTTGTGGTGTACTGTCCCTAAGAGTAGGGACGTGTCTTCTGACCTTTGAATCTTCCAGATGCCTAATTAAGAATATCTGTGCAAAGAACATTACTCTAGAAGGAATTTAACAAGAAACCCACATAAGAATCATGACATAATTCTGTTAAGTTCCAAGAATGGTCTCTCTCAGGCTCATGTCTGGCTTAGTTTAATATTTTTATATAGCATTTGAAAGAAGTACACATTAAAACACCCACATCTACATGTTAACAACAATCTACTCGTTAATAACACTGAGCTCATAGGGTTGAACTGTGGGAAAGTGGATCTAAAAGGTAATGAATTATCCTCAACGACCATAAAAGTCACCTTAACACGGCCCACTGAACTATCAGGAACAACTAGAACAATGTTTGGGAGTCACCTGGATAAACTGGAAGGGAGCAGCCCAATAGAAACCATAACCCAAAAGCACAATCAGCACTGGGTGTGGAGTTATTTAATGGAAATAAAATTAAAAAACTAATCCTACCACGTACAAGATTCAAGTGCATCTAAATTGCTCTAGAAAGATGTCGTTATTGCACTTCCAAAACAACAAAACGGAGAACTAAATATCTCAAAGAGCAGAGATATTTCCATGAGAATGTAGTTTTTAATTTTTTAAAAGATTTTATGTATTATTTTTAGAAAGGAGAAGGGAGGGAGAAAGAGAGGGAGGCAAACATCAATATGTGGTTGCCTCTCACTTGGCCCCACTGGGACCTGGCCTGCAACCAAGGCAGGTGCCCTGACTGGGAATCGAACTGGAGACCCTTTGGTTTGCAGCCCGCACTCTATCCACCGAGCTACAGCAGCCAGGGCAAGAGAATATAATTTTTAAATTAAGATTCTTTGGTCTGGAAAAATATTTATCCGAAGGAGATATAGTTAAAGTTTATAAAATTGTTACCAAACTTATTCATCAAAGTATGGAAAATTAGGAACAGAGAAAACATAAATATGAATTTTTCTTGAAACAAACAAAAAGCCAGTAGTACTTCACAAATGCGTGTGGATCACATTCCTCTCAAGTCCCAAACACATAAATAGGTCCAAGAATGGTCTAGGCACACTCACAGATGATTGATTCATTCGGTTATTTAAGGGATATTTGGACCATTTGGTTGACCTTGTCCAACTGACTAGTGCTCTGAAAAGTACTCTTTTATTTCCAAAAGTGGGGGGGAAATGCCGTTTAGAAAATCCTTTGGTCTAACTCAGTGTTAACTTTCATATATTCTCATTGTAAGTGGAGGCCCACCAGGTGTTTTGAGAACTGGGGAGAAGGGTTTATATCATAAAAGAAAGTAAAGGATGAAAAGTTGTTTGTATTAAAGACTTCACAAATTTCAGGCCAGGGTTATGGGGAGACAAACATTTCATTTTTTTACTGCGTAATCGTATTTCAGATAACCTTTCAATTTTTTGAGGTACCCTACCAATCATTCACATATCATGCTGCAAACCTTTCATAAGTCAGGTTGACAGTCTTTTTTTCCCCCTACCATGTAACAGGTCAACTTTTTGTTAAGCAGCTCAAATCTCTCTAGAAACATGCTTAACAAATTCCCAAATTTCAGACACCAAACTAGAAAACAGAGGCAAAAACAGCTGGAGTCACTGGCTCCGCTGATCTAAATTGAGCTCAAATCTTCCTTTTGGCATTGAGTCAGACAATATTGCTATGCTTTATTTTGGTGTTGCTATAAACTAATTGTCAGAGTTATAAAGCCAAACATGTCTGGGAAGCTGACAGGTAAAATATTATTACGGGGAAAACCAAAAGTGTATATTAAAAATATATATTTATATTACTTAAAGATGGTACTAAAAATCAATTTCTTAAAAATTTCCACTCCCCCCCCCCCCCACAAATTGCTCCTGTGTGTCTCTCTCTTATTGTTGCCATTGAAGCTGAATGACCAACCTTTCTGGCCTATTACTCTTTTATTGGCCTAATCGAACTTCAACAAAACATGGATATGGACTTAGGCTGTGTTTGCTTTCATTTTAATCTCTGACATTCTGTTGTCTCTCTGCGTTTGTTATGTGAAGTAAATGTCTAAAAGAGGGAACCAAGAAGTGCATTTTGTGTTAATTTCCAGTGTAAAGTTAATTTCTAAACAAATAAACTTCACCTTGTAATAAATTCAAACACGATCTCCCCTATTTACATAAGCTTACATCAAAGTCCAAAGAGCTAAGTGGTTGGGCTCAGCTGCAAACAAAAGGATTACATTCTTTGACAGTCAAAGAAATAACTCTCATTCAGTGGTCTCTTTATTATTGTTATCTTTAGTTTCCATGGGGTTTATATGAATAGAACAGAATAGAATAAAATAAAATAATAAAGTAAAATAAAACCCTTCGTGCGCTTAGATGGCATTACAAATGAATGTTCTCTATTCCTGTTTATGCTAGGAGTTCCAAGAATGCCTACCACGTGAGTATAAATGGCGGTCTTGAGCGGTGCCGACATAAAAGGGCTGTTCCACTGTGTTGTTTAATTGTATATAATCCAATGCTAGGCAACCCTCCAAATCTTATTGTAAACATTGTATAAGGTCTGTAAGTTCAGCAAAATAATGGAGTTTGGGCTTTTTATAGTTAACTCCAAGTGACAGCTGACTTCTCTCTCAGATTCTATATATCGTTTGCCATGACTACTGCAGACTGCTTTGTCACATGAAAGAAGTTGACATTTGGGGACTCCGTCTAATGTTATGTTCTAAAGGTGTCATTTCTTTCCCTGTGAACACTGACTTGGTGCAGTGTTCTGTTCCCAGGTCTACAGACAAAGGTAGTCTGTTGTGTTAAGGCTGGAAATGCAGAAACATGTAATCAATAGCTACTATGAACGCATATTAAGAATACTGACTATAATGTGATAGCAGCAGACAGATTTTGTTCATTTGATGGAAATAATTATTTTAAAGCAATAATTCATGTTTTTGTACAAAGTAGATACTAGTTTCTGTGCAAAGATCAAGGAAGAAGGAAAGGCAGAGAACCATAGAATAAAAGGTAGTACATTGCAACCCTTGAGTTTTATAAGAATGAGGCTCATTTACTGTTCAAAGGACATTGTTTATACATTCCAGACTCCCAACTTATAATTGCTCCAGGATTTGTAAAAAGGAAATCTCAGCAGGACAGCAAAATTTATTCAAAGCAATAGCTGCACATAATTGGTATAAAATACCAGAACAGTCTGCTCTGAAAATGCTTTCCTCAACAGTCCAGACCTCCACCCCTTCAACTCTCTACGTTCAAATAAAGTTTGACTTCTTCTCTTCCATTACCTGAATCTTTTCTTCCTCTACCCAAATAAGATTATTTTTTAATTTATTTTTTAAATTTTATTTATTTATCTTTAGAGGGGAAAGTATGGTTGCCTCTCATGCGTCCCCTGCTGGGAACTGGCCTGCAACCCAGGCATGTGCCCTGACTGGGAATGGAACCACGATCCTTTGGTTCACAGGCCAGCGCTCAATCCACTGCAAATAAGATTATTTTTTAAAGATCCTACAAATTTGCAACATAAATTATGTGAGAAACCTTTTCGATGCCCATTGGTTTTATTGGCGTTACCTGCTTACTATGACAACAGGTAAGTAGGAGGAACCCGTGTCATGGAAGAAAGCTAGTTTTAATTTTTATATTTTCACAAACCTATGAGTTAATTATGTGCTTTATCACACATGAAAGTTAGTTAAAATTTCATTGTTGTGTTAGTATCATCTCAAGAACTCAAATGAACAAAAGAAAGCAAGCTTAAGTCTGGATATAATTATACAAACTTGAAAAATACAGTAAAAGAGAGTGACTCAGTCATGAAGCATGGAGCATCCCATACACGACAAGCACAACCTTCCTTTGTCACACTGTATCGTTGTCCTATAGCTGTAGCGGAGTTTTTGACAAAATTCCTTCAAAAGTGAAAGGCAAAGAAGAAAAGTAATTGCATCTTCATATTTCAAGTGCCATTTTCATTCAACAAGTTCAGTTTGTGTGTTGATGAATAAGCTCACAATAGCTTTGCTAATTTACTACCACTTTAAAATGCCCTTTGGGAGAGGGCAAGAGTAGTGTGGGAAATGTAGAAGCTAAAGAACTTATGATACATGGACATGAACTAAAGAGGGGGAGTGTGGGTGGGAGGGGGTTGGCAGGGTGGAGGGGAATGAAGGGGGAAATGGGAGAACTGTAATGGCATAATCAATAAAAATGTTAAAAAAATTTAAAATAAAAAAATAAAATGCCCTTTGGTAGGATATTAGCAGATTTTTTTTACTGATATGAATAAGATTTTTATGGATGATTTTGTTCTTCTTGGAAGAGGGAAAAAAGTCCACAAAACTGGAAACATTACCTCTTAATATTAAGAATTAGAAAATGTTACCCCTGGCTGGTGTAGCTCAGTGGATTGAGCACGGACCTGTGAAGCAAAGGGTTGCCAGTTTGATTCCCAGTCAGGGCACATGCCTGGGTTGCAGGCCAGGTCCCAGTAGGCGACACATGAGAGGCAACCACACACTGATGTTTCTCTCCCACTCTTTCTCCTTCCCTTCCCCTCTCTCTCTAAAAATAAATAAATAAAAAAATATATTTTAAAGAAAGAAGAAAATGTTCATGAGTGGTTTAACAATATGAATGTACTTATTGCCGCAAAAATTTCCACTTAAAAATATTTAAAACAGTAAATTTTATGTTTTATATATATTACCATAATACACAAAATAAAAACATGCTTGAGTTCTTACATCAAGAACTATTTTAAATCTGCCTTAATGAACTTAGAACTTGTTACTTTAAAAGACAGTCTCCTATGTAATTATGTCCTATTAAATACAGATCAAATAAAGTGTAATGTGAAAAAGATAGGTAAAAAGTAAACTTCAGTACAATAAGAATAATCAGAAAACAAATACTCATAAACTTACTACCCCCAAAAGTATTTTCAGTTGCATTACAGGTAATATGTCGTATTTATCATGTGATACTCTGTTTGTCCTTATGGAATAATTATGAATTCCAAGTGATCCTTTTTTCAGATTCTGATCTTAACACAGATTTCTGAAGACAAGCTAAAAGGAAGAAAAGATGGTATGAAAACAGCCAGCAGAACTCAGCATTTATCATAAATCTGAATATACAAGAGGGGCCCCAAAAAATCAGAATTACCTTCTGGAGGGCGGGCCTCTTATAGTACAGGCTTCCCTGGCTAGGTGAGTGGTCTAGGAACCCATTTGTATCACTGTACTAGCTGGTGTTGTTGTGAGAAGCTGCATTTGGCTTCAGTGAATGTCTTTTGAAGAGTCTTTCAATGTGTTTGCCCATCTCATGATGGCTAATTTACAAGCACACCTGCCCACACGGAACTGAATGTTCAGCAGTTTCTGACCAAAAACAGCATAACCCCTGTGCCCCACCCTCCCTATTCACCCAATGTTGCCCCAAGTGGCATATCATGGTTCCCCCAGTGAAAAAAGTCCTCAAAGAGAAACGTTTTGCTGATGTGGAAGAGGTGAAACAAAAAACAGCAGGAGCACTAAAAGGCATCAGAATCGAGGAAATCAAAGCTGTTTTGAGCAGTGGGAAAAATGTCTCAGTAGGTGTATTGCATCAAAAGGAGAGTAAAGGTGACTGAAGTTTAAACATATAAGAATAAATAGACAACCGGTATAAATAAATTTCACTTGGGGGGCCCCCTTGTATATAATATATATGTATATGCAATAAAACTAAGAAAATAAAAATATAAAACAAAGCCACTAAAATCAAGTCTTAAACAGATATACTCCTTTAATATATCATAGTACTTTTGTCTAGCTGTGTACATTAGATGTCCTATCTTCATTCTTTACAACCAACTGCTTATGCACAAAAGCAACTAGTATGATAATGAAGGATCAAATATTCAGAAAAATTACATCATAGAAATAAACATATTTTTTAATTGAAGTGGACTTTTTAATGATGAGAAACCTGGACACAGTGATCTGTTTTTAAATATTTACAACTCTGTCTAAATAAATATAACTACATTTGTAAAGCGTATAATCGTGTAACACAAAAGGGTTCTGTATCTTTTCCTTTGCTTTTGTTAGCCAAGCCTTAGGACCTGCTTCGTCTTAGTTGCTTTTGATTTCTTTCACTTTACATTCTGGTCACCGGTATATGGAGATTAGCAATCTGAAAATCTGAAAATACAAGATCTAATTTCTTACTTCAAAAGGACATCATACAAAAATCAAATCAGGGAGCATATATTTACATAATATGTGATATATAGCTGCACTGTCCATCATGTAGTTAAAAGTTTTAAGTTCAGTTGCCCAGTTGCACTGGCCAAATTTCAACTGCTTAATAGCCCCCCTGGGGCTGGTGGCCACCATATCAGACTGAGGATATAAAACATTTTCATCACTGCAGAAAGTTCTACTGGACAGAGCTGCACTATAGTATTGCTTTAAAGTCCAAGCTTCTCGAATTTACTTGAAATGAAGTGCTTTAGGTTACTTTATGTCACCTCCGAGTACTTAATGTCAACACTTGACTGGTTGTTCTTAGTATCTATGTTATTACGTAAAAGGGGTTACAACTCCAGTACCACCTAATTTTCTTAGAAAGTTATCTACTATCAACAAGAACAGGTCTGGCAAAATCCTTTGCATGTAGGTAGTAGGCACTCACTATATACCAATAAGCTCATTCAAATAATAATGCAGAATTTTTAAAAGGCAGTAAGGAGCACTATTAATTAAAAGAAACAAAATTATCCATTAAGAAAAGTAGTAAGCAGCTGTGCATTTATTCAACCAATATTTACTGATCCTCATACCTTTGTTTGCCTGTCTACCTTCTTTCTCCACCCTATTCTGTGCCCTGGGAGGATGATCCATAATGCCTTGCATCAAAGGGATCCCCCTCCCTCCAAATTCCTACAGGTTCCAATTGGAGACACTGGCAGGACAACCCAAGGTAAGAGGAAAGTCAGGGATGTCTGCTCAGCATGGGCTGGCCTTGGTCCTCAGCTGAAGGTCATGGCTCCTATCAGGCAGGCAGCCATCTTCACAAAGCAGGTTACACCCTTCTAGGCTCTTGACACTGTTCCCACACGTAGCTCTAGACCCTGTTCAGTGAGGGTGCCCACCTTCTGCTGGCCTAAGTGTGATTATCCTTTTTTGATCTCCTCAAGGCCTGCCAACACATTCACAAATATTCTTGTTTATTAAACATTCCCTAAATACCAAGTTTAAGTATGCCATATGTTTTCTGTCTGAACCCTGACAAAGATAATCACTTATCCTTTCAGATACAGTTCTGGGCCCTTAGTGACCTCCAGCTAATCTGCAGAAACACAGTTCTTAGAAATATAGCCCTTTCAAAAATGAAGTTAATTGCTCTTCAGTATTAATGCCCCAACCAGATGATATTCAAAAAGTTATGCTAACAGAGTAGAAACTTTCATTTTAATGGGCCTCCCATTTCTATGTGCATTATGTTCACTGTATTTAACTTAAATTAGTCATTGAAAATTTTGTTTTTGTACTACATAAAAGGCTTATATGACAATGACAAACTAGCCTAAGAGTACTAATAGCCTGCTAGGCATGAACTAGGAGTCTAAACGTAAAGCCAGAGAGTGAGAGAATTATTTAGGTGATTTAGCCCATTTTTTATCCTAATCATGTGTACATTTTAAGAAGAAGCACTTCATCCCTATAAAATTCTGGCTTCATATTTCTGTTTATCATGTTAGAAAACAAAATATAGGAATATGAATCCAATTTAATAAACATTCGTTAAGTACCTACTATGTGCAAAAGATTACAATGGGCATGAAAATGAACAAAACACATTTCTGAGAATCTTACATTCTTATACAGGAGACCATAAGTACACCAATTAATGTTATCAAAATACCACATTAAATTGTTACTAAACATACACATAACTGCATGCATGCTTTTTATTTCCTGCTATCTTCTGACTTTTTCAGTCTTTCCCCCCATCAGGTTAAATTATATTAGGTTACAATGTAAATTTATTATACAGTATGGTCAGGGGTATCCAACCTTTTGGCTGAACCTTTTGGTCCAACTCTTCTCGGTGCCACACTGGAAGAAAGAAGAAATATCTCGGGCCATACATTAAATACACTGCAACACATAATCACAAGAAAATCTTACGTTTTAAATAAATTTACAATTTTGTGTTGGGCCACATTCACAGTCATCCTGGGTTGCACACAGCCCATGGGCCACAGGTTGGACACCCCTAGATGAAATGACACAGTAGAAGTTTAAATATAATAAGGAAAGGAAAAATCAAATTAGTAAACTCTCATGCCTCCATTTTTTAAGCAACCAAAAAATGAGATTTTACAAGCTGCCTAAGAAGGGGCATATAACCAACACAGAATTTGATATATGTCCCTCGATTTGCCTGTATATTTTCAAAAATGTGGGCAAACTGTGCTCAAAAATCTTCATAACATGTTGAGCAAGTTAGATGAAAGGTTCTAAAACCAGAAACTGTAGTTTAGGAAGTAAACCTGGACCAGAAAGACAATCCCTCTGTTGCTTAGGATAATAATTACTCATGTGCTTATTTAAACCCTAGCTTTCCTTTTAGACTTTCTGTCACTCTGGTTGAATATGTACCTTTTCAACTTAAACAAATAATGTACATGATGACTTCTAAGGCATCAAGCAAGCCCACCTTTCACTGCTGAATATTAAGTAAAGAAATCCAAATACAAGGCTCCTGCTGTGTTTTGGGAGAGTAATTTACACACAAACATTAACAACAAAAGGTTTTAGATCATCAGTTGTTTAAGATTACTCACTGGATCCCACCTGAGAGAACACTCCAGCCCAAGTAATCAATTGCTCTGTAAAAAGTCACCTTAAAATGTCTAAAAAGAATGCCACTCCCCAGTGTTTAAACATACCACCACACGGGAAACACTGACTATGACACTTGTCAACTAATAATGGGCCACAAACAACTTGGTTTCCTTACAGATAACATAGAAAGAAACCCTAACACATTCAGTCACCCACGGCCCTTTCTGTCATTTCCTTCCGTGTAGCCCACGACTTCCAAAGTTCACAGTTACAGTTACACACAGTCACAGGAGGAAAAACTAAAGGGCTGAACCAATCAGTGCAGAGGATTCTTCAAACAGTGATAAAAAACAAACAAACAAAGCTAGCTACAATTGCACCTTTACTCCATCACAAATTCCTAAGAAGTTGGGTGTGAATCAAATATAACAAAATAAACTACCGTATTTCTCAGACTATAAAATGCACACCCTCAATTTGGGAGGAATAATCGTTGTTAATGCTGCTGTTGAGTTCTTTTTACATTTACATTGGTGAAATGTTATTAATTTATGTTATTAAATATCTTACCACATTTTTTGCTTCAAGATTTTTTCCCCTATTTTCCTCCTCTAAAATCTAGGTGTGTCTTATGGTCTGAAAAATACGGTAATTCTTTCCAACTGACTTAATAAATTATTTCACAAACTGTTTTTCTTAATATCTAATTAATCTTCAATAAGCTGTGGTTCCCGATGACTTAACTTTAAATTATACTTTCTCTCAATGGCTTAGGGGCCTGTAATAACCTTTGAAACATGTAAATGAACTAAGGAGGCATTTTTTACGGATGAATTTCTTTGTAAACTGTGGAAAAATCATTCTCTTTAATTTGCTTAATATATCCCAATTTCTCTTGTATTTGATTTCCACAGTGCATAGCCTTTAGTCAGGCATGTATTTTCAGTGCACTTAATGAGTATGTGATCCAAAAAACATGAGAGAAAAGCTATGTTCAAGTGACACCTAGGCTCATGATGCCACATACTGGGCATCTTGTTTTTCTGAGGCTCTCCACATAACAACGGACTAAAATAGGTCCTGAAGCATGATGGTAGGATGAGTACCAAAGGCTGTCAACTGTGTTTAAATGTCTCATGATAAAACAACAGACACTAGAGGCAAGTGTGGAGTGCCTAGCATGAGGAGGAAGGTGGTTCTCATCAGAGTGGTAAACGAGGGGGTGGCTTCAACAAATAAAAAAGGGCTTTAGTCACAGACTCTCTCGATTAGGGTGGGGAGGTGACCAAATAGGTTACAGCGAATGGCAATGGCAGGATGAAAAGTTAGCACAAATGAAGCTGTCTGGAGTCTAGCCTGCTGGCATGGGGAAGCTCCAGGCATGCTAAAAACATGAGAGGGTTTTGGTCCCAGACACAGGGCTATTAAAAAAAAGACCCTTAGGAATGTGGTAAAGGAAGAATCCAGAAGAAGAACAAGGCCATGAACAGGCCAGAAGCCCTGGAGGATGAGCTGGGCTCCACTGCAGGCTCCCCAAAATCTGCAAAGTTAGAAACATTAGAACAAAGAAGAATCAGCTCTGAACACAGTTCTGGCAAAACAGAAACAACCACACTCATGGAAGTAACTACAGATGTCTGGCCAACTCTACCTGTTGGGGTGACCTCAAACAGAGTGACCGCTACTGATTCCTGCGCAGACACCAGCTGACCCCAGTTACACACCAGTCCAACCTTGTGATAAATTTCCTGGAATGACTGCTGAAGCTGTATGTGGCCTCCCTTCTCCTTTCTGCCTTCGCAGGCCACTGTATTGAGTAACCATGTGAGGTCAGGCCTCCACCCTCCTGATCTCTGGCCCTCCTGCCACTCCCCCCAAATCTCTGTCTCTCTGGAGCTCTACTTTCGTTTCTTCACTTTGGGTAGCTATCCTCATCTGTAAAATGAGTAGCTTGAACCAGATTATCTTAAAGTTCCTTCCAGTTCTAACATTCTGTGATTCTTGGATGTTATAAATTCCCAGAATCCTAAAACTTAGACTTGAAAGAACTTCAGAAGTTGTCTGTTCAACCTCCTACTCAGCCTAAGCTAACCTCGCCAGAACTAATAAGCTTTGAAAGTTCTATGTAGTTGTTTTTGGCTGACTGAATGTGGCAATAATCAAAGCCTCAAAACCTTAAAGCATGAAATATATCTCTATGATTTTTAGAACACCTAAGGAAAAGTTTGGAGGCGCTGAAGCCCACAGAGCTGCATGTTCTTTTGCTTCAAAGTCTGTATCTAAGCAGCATTCCCAGTGTTCATTTCACAACATCCAGAGCACATTGAAAAAAATCACAGGGGTGTCAGAAAATTCTCCAAGTACGACTTTAATTTTTAATTTATTATTATGTTTATAACTATGTGAGACAGGGTGACGAGAAGTCACAGCATCAAATAAACAAAGCCTCAAAAGGAGAATAAAGACTACAAAAGGAGAATCAGCCGTATTTTGAGATGCATTTAAAAAAATGAAAAGAATGCCATCTGTTCTGAAACAGTAAGTTTCAGTTGGTAAGCTACTTTTCCAAATTAATTTTGATTTCTGATAATAAATAGTGTTTTTCTCTCCTCAAAAGAATTTTCTTAACAGAATCTATGCCAATTATACTGCAGATCTTGAAGCAACTATGTGATGTATTTTAGAAATAAATACTTAAAACAATTTTCTGAGTTTTGTTATGAATTACTTAAAAGTAGTAAGTTCATAAATAAATAAGAAGAGATATACTTACAGTTTGGATGATACTGATTCTCCCAAAATTGATATATAGATTTAATGCCATTCCAATAATAATTGTATCAGTTTTTTAATGGAAATTGACAAAATGACTCTAAGGTTTATAAATAAGTACAAAAGGATCAAGAATAGTTAAGATCGCTTTGAAAAATATACATTTAATATATTGTGCTACAAAAATTCAGACCATGTAGTATCGACACAAAGATACATAAGGAACAAAACCAAGAGTCCAGAGAAAGAAAAACACAAATGTTGTCACCTGATTTACAACAAAGGCAGCACTGAAATTCAAAGGAGAAAATGAAAATGTCTTTTCAATAAATGGTGCTGGATCAATTAGATATTCATATGGAGGGGGAAAAAACAACAAAACTCGACCCCATCCACGCCAAGCACAAAAATTAATTAGAAATGCATTGCAGACCTGAACATGAAAGGTAAAATACATCCTCTAGAAGAAAATATAGGAATATATCTTCATGACCTTAAAGTAAGCAAAGACTTCTTAAACAGACACAAAAAGCAATAATCATAAAAGATTGGTACATGGACTTCATTAAAATTAGGAACTTCTGTTCATTAAGACACTAATCAGATAGTGAAAGGAAAAATTGAAAATTGGGAGAAGATATTCTGATACATATATGTGATGAAGAATTTATATCCAAATTATACTTTAAAACCTATAAACCAATAAAAAGAAAAATCCAATATAAAAGGTGAGCAAAAGGTTAAGTTGTAAGCTATGCGAATTATAGGCAATATATCTGTTATTTCTAAAAAGTGAGCAAAAAACTTGAAAGGCACTTCACAAAAGAGGATAGCCATTTGGCCGATAAATACATGAAAAAGTGCTCAACATCATTAATCATCAGGAAAATACAAATTAAAATCATAACGAGATACCACCTACCAGAGATGGACTAAACTCAGAAGGACTGACAAAAGTGATTTGTACAGCAATTAGATTTCTCATGCTTTGCCTGGTAATATCTGGTAGTATCGTCCAAAGCTGAACATAGACATATCAATACCAATTCCAAAACCTACCAGGTTCTTCCCCTACGAGTAAGTGCACATGTTAGCCAAATGATATGAACACAAATAATTATAGCAAATGGCCAAAAATAATCCAAGTATCCATTAATAGTAGGGCAGAGAAATAAATCATGCTGTATTCCGTGACAGAATACTACAAAGCATCAAAAAAAGAACAAACATCTGCTCCACATAACAACATAGATGAATCAAACCAAACTGATGCACTAAAGAGGCCAGACACGAAGGGATACTATAGGAGTTCATTTTTATGAAGAGCAAGAATAGGCAAAACCAATCTACAAAGATGGAAGGCTATCGGTTATTTTCAGGGAGTACAAACTGGGAAGGAGCACCACGGTGTTTGCCAGCGCTGGAAATGCTCTAGTGACCTGGGTGGCCATCCACTCATTTAAAATTTGTGCACTGTTCTACCTCAATAAAAATTTCAAACAAAGAAACAAGTAAACAAAATTACTCCATTGTGCTCCATGATGGCACAAACCATGTCTTATTCACGTATTTGCACTTTCCAAGGCCTAATACAATGCCTGCTCAGTGTTTGTTGAATTTAATTAAATTGGCCAGGTAGTTCCAAGTACACAGTCTTAACTTGATGATTTTAGTACAGTATGTCTGAGTCGTAGAACTGCAACCCTGGGCTTGCTTCCTGCAGACTCCTTTTAAATTCTCCATGCATTCATATTTAAAATATCTGGGGGGGTTCCTAAAAAGGGAGATAGGATATTTGCATATTGAAAAACATCCCCATTTGCAGGGTTTAAACAAGATTTAAATCAAAAAGGCAAAGGAAAAGGAAACAAAGAAAGGTGCTGCAGAGGCGCCCTAGAAAGCAGATGTTCATTAGGGCCCAGACACAGATTACTATCACAATGTACTTATCTGAACATGCTCTCATCAGACCACAGAGTCAAATCAAATTTGGAAGGCTCAAAGGATGTGCACTGAAGAACATCCTGTGCTGCTGAAACACGAATGTGAATTTCGTGATAGAGACAGAGGGGTAGTAAAGAACACCAGACAGCATCCACCATCGTTTTAAATGCTATTTATATATGAAGATAAAATCAGTTTTTTTTAAAAGTCAAAATCAACACTTAAGATTTTTGCTATTAAAATTAAAATCTGAGGAACTGTTTCCAAGAAACATCTTTTTTGGTCTTTTACAAATTAAAAAAACAATACTTTTATGATTATTTTTAGATAAAGAATAGTTTTGTGAAATATTTAAGCATGGGTGAAGAAAAATACTTGTAAACATCTTACCATTTCACTGTCACAGTTATACTCCAATCTCATTAGAGCATACATTTATCACCAAAAACCTTTCTATTATGCTAATCATGTTCTCTTTTGTTCAGAGTATTACACCATGTCTGTACTTCATTAACATTTCTTTAACATGTATGAACATTAAGAAAGAAAAATTTTATTTTACATTTCCATATAAGACTGAATAAGGAGGCTGGGATGGGAGTGAAAGACAGAAAACTGTACATGAACAACAATTAAAATAAAATAAAATAAAAATTGAATAAGGAATCAGAAAGAAAATCAAATTCAAAGAGGCACTTGTAGCTGGGAAACTCTTAATCATAATCTGTAGCATTAGGAGGTAGTACAGATTTCTTTAGCAAAATTAAGCCAGGCACACTTGGTCCCTGATTCCGACAAATACAGTGCAAGTGGTTATCCGTTTATCCGTGACAATCACCCTGGTAGATCCACGCAGGGCACATGCTCCTGCAAAGTCAGTCCAGAGTGGCATGACTCTCAGTGTGCAGGAGAAAAGCTGAGAGTCCGAGTGGGGGAGCAGGGAGAAGGCAGGAGTGAGGGAAAAGGAAACGCAGTTGGAGACGGTCCAATCTCAGGGACTCTATCCCCACACACTCCCACTTCGCAGGCCCCTCTATGTGAAATATAGGAAATGAGTTTTTAAGTGCTAAATAACTGACAAGTGAACTTTTGGGAATAAAACCTGTTGGCAACACAACTCACTTGTAAAGTCAGGTAAACCCAATCATCAAAACAAATCACAAAAAGCCCCAGAAAAATGCCATCTGCACTGCTTTAGAGTTTTTGCTCTAGCAGTTTGGTAGCCAAATCTTTCTGTGTTGCTGTTGTTTAATGGAAGTATGCAAGTGATCAAGTGGAATGAAATCTACAAAGAGACTGATTTAGGAACTTTTTTTTTAAAGACTTCCATTTTTAAAACAATGAAATTAATCAAAGCTGTGCTTTGTGGGAGGCTGGGAGGCTCTTAGGAGTATTGCAGTTAATGACCGGAAAATAAAAACTGGCAACTTCTTCTTTTTATAAATGTTTGCATTTGTCAAAAGCCTGTTGGTGAAAAATCCAAACTGCTCTTGAGAAGACAAAGGTAAAGCTGATAGCATTACAAATTTCTAATGAGATTTACTTTTCCTTATAAACAAAAACTTATGAGACTTTATTTTCTAAACTGTGAAAATATTTCATTGTTATTTTACAGGTAAGAAAGTGTTTAGAGGTTCTCCAATAGTAGAAATATAATTCCAGTGGCAACTCTCAATTCACCATGTTTCAAAAGTATTAACAGGGAACATAATAAAAAGCATCATTTGAATGGTTAAGTATAAGATTAATGTAAATTGATTACCTAAAATTCATTTTGGCAACTTTGATTCCACCCCCCCAAGAAATTTAAGATCACACTATTCCACGATATATCCAATTCTGCCCATTCTAATCATTGCACTGTTGAACTTATCAACACGCCCAAAGGGGCGTCATGTAAAAGGAGGGCACACGTACTTGCAGAGCTGGGAAGGTGATGCATGTTTCCTTCTCCTTCAAGATCAGTACAAAGTCCTTTGGACATCTATGAAACGGTCTGGTTTTGCGACACAAAACCTCCCCCTGAAGCCACTCTGTCTGGGCCCCGGCTGCCCGGAACATGTGTCTCCACGAGCAGCCAGAGGGATGGGTTCCAGGTCCCACACCGAGGCCAAGCAGAGGACAACCTGACTCCTAAAGCACCGAGCTCTGTTTACAGAGGTGAGTAACAGTTTATTTTAAAAGAATTAAAGCTAGATAATGGCCAAATAGAGAGAACAAATAGCTATATCCGCAAAACATCAGAAATAATGCGCAAGTCTGTTATTTTCTGATGAAACGCCAGCTCACTCGGACACATTGTTAACATGTAGACTGCAGGCACACAGTCATCTCATTACAGCATAACAGAACTCCAACCTTAGTTTTCCCCCTTTGCCATGAGGAAGGCGAACAAATTAAAAGAAATAAACATCACTTCAAATGGTTTAAAACTACAAAAGTACTGTTTCTGTATAATCATTACGTCATGATTTAAGGATTACAGTCTCAGACTTTTTCACAACCCTAACAGGTTGGCTGTGCACATTTATAAGCATAAAACTGGAAAAACAATAATGTAAAGTTAATTGAATATGAAAATGTGAAGGGAAGGAGTTCACAGAAACCACTAAAAAATGTTATTCTTTAAAATTCTAAGTACTCATAAGAGGATTACAAAGCAGAAAAAATTCCTAAACACTGTGGATTATCAATTTTAAAAAATTTCATTCATTAATCTAAAGCCCAACTTCTTTCTAAAATTTTCAGGTTTATGGTAGCTTTAATTAGCTAGCACTTTACTTTTTTCTCACAACAAATATGGCGCTGTTTTTAATCCCACGTATAGACCTTAGTGCCTTCTCTGTCACTCAGACTCTTAGGTGTACTATTTCTGTAAATATTCTTTGCATATTTTTTGTATTGTGTCTATTCTGTATTCCCTGGTAGTTGGTGAGATGCTGAAGAGCAGGGACCAGATACTCTACTCCCTAACCTTTCCCAATGTCAAGCGCAGAGAATGGTGCTCTCGGGGTCATTCAGAAAATACAGTCGATTAGTATTTTAGCCCTCCATGAGCCTCTACAATTTTCCAGCACGCTACCAGCTTAAAACTTAACCTAATTCCAGAATACAGATGTTACAGCCAACATAGGAAATCATCCACCAGACACTGAGCTGTGTGCTAACAGTACCAGATTTACAGAAGCAAGTTAACTGCTCGTCTGAGCATCTAAACTGTTTCAGAATCCAGGTTTTCACATTCATCATCCAGAAGACTGCTCTCTATCCTCTAAAATGACCAATGCATTCACTTAACAATTACCCAAACGACAATGTACAGAGTAGGGCAATGCTCAGTTTTATGCATTTTCTCCTCTAGAATATCTAGTAAGTTGATTTTTGCCCTCCCATTTTTGTGTCTTTCCCTCAAGCTCTGTGACACACTTATTTTCCAGTGCTTGTTTGAAAAATTAAAATACTCATATACCTCTATTAAGGAGACTAGATGCACTAAGCAAAAATCAGGAATTTAGTTCTCGGAGACATGTTCAGTTTGTTCTTCGCTTAGCTGTCGGCATCTCCTTTATACTTTTCCCCTTGTATGGACTTGATTAAGAAATGTTTAGTTTCTGTTATGGAATTGCATGTGCACTCCAATCTGCATGTGTGTTTGCACATGCACTTCTAAGAAGACATTTTGCTGAGTATCATCTGACCAAACTACTGGTAAAGGTCTTTTGTCATACAAGTGCGGTCTCTTATGAGGCACAGCCAAGTTCTACCAGGTTTTACTATTTATTCATTAAAATGAACAGCACAATCCATTTGCATAAAATCCCCAAGCCTAATGTTTTCAATACTGAACTCTCTATGGTTTGATTTTATACCAAATATTAGAGCACTGTATTTAAATCACTGCCACATCGTTACTACATTTTCTTTAGAATAAACTATGTTACTGAATAAGACACTTCCACTTAAGAGCAACTTGGCCTGTCCCCACTTATTCCTATGGCATCCCAGTGAATGCGATAAAAAGCTAGATGGCTGAATGTCATGTTTAGGGTTGTGCAACAGTCAGAAACTGAGAGAGAACTATAATTCTAAACACCTCAGCGACAGTTTATATTTTAGTTATTATCCACTAAGTAAATGGTTTTTGTTCTTTTTCCTTTCTTTCTTTTTTTTTTCTTTTTTTTTTTAACCAATTCTGAAATACCCTGGAAAAAAGGAGGATTTTCTTAAAAATTAAGCAGGAAAAGTCTGGATTGTGTTGGTTGGGGCCAGTGAGAGAAGGTATAGACAGGCTGAGCCACCAATTTATCCTAACATTTCCTCCCCTCAATCTAACGCTATGGGATTTCTTCTCCGGCACCTTATGTTTTAATAAAGATTGCACAGAAAGGCACTTTTGATTCCATAAATGAAGCACTGACCAACTGATATGTGATTCATTTTAGGGATCTTACTCCGTTCAAAAAACATTTGAAAGTTTGTATTATAGAAGAAATAAATCAAAACATAAATCTGTATTAAGATTTCGTTAGAAAATTAGGCTGGATTATTGTATTTGTAGATTTTGGTCTATGATTTTCTTGCTGGTCCAGAAAAATTTTCAGGTACTTATTGTTAATAGTAATAGTCACCAACAAGCATTTATTTAGCACCTACTGTTCTGTGAATCAAGCAAGAAACTAGGGAGGTGTTGACATCCTTTGAAGAGAGGCTAACAGTGGAACAGCAAGATCATGCTTGGGGAAAACAAACTTTTGTGAACTGAGCATCCACTAAAAAACAAACTAAACAAGAAACTCATCTTTAAAAAGAATGAACAATATTGAGTGTCCCTATCGTTTTTTACTAAGCCCTTACCCTTTCTTTCCAGAGTTTCCTTGCACGAATTTTACTGATTAAGCAGATATAGGAAAAAAAAATTCTTTTCTAGCGACTCCCTCCTGAATAAAAAGAAAAAGAAAAAAGATCCCTTTGTTTTTAGCTATAAGACCCACAACTTAAAATTTCTGTACTCATTAAGTATGCTGGGGTAATTTTATAGTTTCAACAAACCAGTAAGCAAAATACAAAGTCTGAGCAATAAATCAGTAATGTCAAAAAATTTTTTCTTAAAAGTATATTACATGAAAGTCACCCATATCTGAATTTAATTCAAAGCCACGACTGCCAAACCTGTAAGGTAGGTGTAGTTATACTACTACTAAGTGATTGAATACTTTCCTACTTCTCTTCACTTACCTCTAATTAGTACCTCTTCCTGTTGTCTTCTAGCAGCTTAAAAATTTTCTCCCAACTATAAAAAATAATATTTATTACAGAAAATTCCAAAGAAACAGCTATCCAAGGGGACGGGTGCTAAAATACTGCACCATAATGCATCTTCATTTTAACGTTTCCATGACCTTCATTCTTCCTACAGCACTCCCAGAGAGTCCCAATACCCCACTCATTCAGGTAAAATAATGTGTATTCATTGTGTAAAACATTGCATCACTGTATTGATACATTTAAGCAAACTTTATTCACCTCATAAATGTGGTTACTTCTTAATACATAAAGCACTCCAAGTCTTAATATCATGTTTCCCTAACTCCAATCCACCTTAAAATGCTCAGTAGTTCTGTGTATCAAATCCTGACCCCTAATTCCTGGAGAAACAGATTGTCACAATATTCATTTGGCTACAACCAAGTAAAAGTTAAGGATTTCAGCAAAATGTTAATGCACCCAGAAATTCAATTCATGAAAACTGTTTTTTTCTAGTAGCTTTCATTAATAGAATCCCAAAGTATATAACTCATTACTTTCCAGATTTTGAATCTCAGTTCAGGGATGTTCTTTGGCATACATTTACACAAAAATAGCTTCAAAACAAACTTTTGTTTAGAAACAAGCATTTCTTTAGTATAGAAAAACAATACTGTTGTATATGTAAAACTTAAAAGTCAAGCTTTCATTATGATATACTTTACAGCTGGCACAAAAATTAGGTAATCATGTAAAGTACATTTTGTACTCTCCTTTCTTCAGAAGAAAGAATAAGTATTTCAATTCTCATAAATACTTGCATACATGCAATGGCAATTAGGTGAGTTTGTAGTATCTTTGAAATAAACACATACTACAGGGTTTGAAATAAACAGATACTAAGGGTTGCTTCTGCAATAAGTGAAATTAATATAGCCATTGTTTGAAACTGTGTAACACATCTTCAGGAAAAAATACATTGAGTCATCTCTATGTAGCTTCAAAGGGGATACCAAATTTAATTTTTCATAATCTAACGTAAGTCATTTTATAAAATTCAGAAAATCCTTTAGAGCAATATATGCTTATATACACACGAAGCTCTATCAAACTACATCTTGGACTGAACGTGTCAGGTGATAAAGAGAATTTGCTGCGGTAAGGCCAGCCTGACAGAGGTACAAAAAACCCAACAAGCATGTAAAATCAGGTGACTTGAAACCTATGTTGTTCCAAATTAAGGTATTATGAAAATTTCACGATTTCCTTCATTTCCACCTGTGTGCCGCCCTTCCACAGCTCCTCAATTTGCTTTATGTTTAATGCAGCTGCATTCTTTTTTCTAATAATTTTATCTTTCTTTCAAAAAGCAAAACATACCAATATGGTCACATGCTATAATACAGCTTTGTAGACTTTTTTTGTTGTTGGTAATAAAATATACAAGTGACCAATATGTTTTTATGGGGAAAAATTACTAAATACATTTTCCAAAACAGACTCTGATTGAATGATTAATACAAGAAAAATAATTTGACAAACGTTAGCTTTTACAAAAGTATAGTTAGAAAACTCATTTTGAAGAGCCATGTTAATTGGTATCTACTCCTCCTGATGGACAGAAATCCCATTCATTTATTCTTCCTCAATATAAAACAATCACATCCATCTCTTGATCATAAGTTTAAGTCAAATATCACTTGTAAATGACCGTGCCATTCCTCAGTTTTTGATAAAGCTTCCAAACAGAAGTTTCAAAGCAACTCTGACTAGTGAACACATCACTGTACTTTAAACACAATGATGTTTTCTATCCCATGCTTCGGGAAGGTAAACACACACACACACACACACACACACACACACACAGGCAAGAATCATCACTGCGGACAACAGATTCTAAATGAGTTTATTAACTCTTTAGGTAGATTAGGCAACTCTTGTTTTTCAACTAAAAATCAAAAGAAGTATTTATTTTTTTGACTCATACTACCATGATACCAACGAATACGTAAGGGAGTAAAAAGGCCTATGTGTTCCCAACTGTGCTTATGTAGAATCTGTAACTAGTCACTTTACATTTTAGGAGATGCCCCTTTTTTGAGATAATCAAGATACTTTACGATAGGGAATTTAGATTTAATTATCAAACTTTAATACCGTGTTATATAGGTCAAGTGAGTATGTATGTCCTTCTCCGGAAACAAAGAGATTCAGAGTAATAGGATTTCAGATTTCATAATAGAAACCGCAAGATATGTTTTGAGAATGTCATTTACTGTAACACAAATCAATATTAAATGCTTTATGCAGGAAGCACACTTTCAGAAAATGGGCCCTAAAGCTTTCTGGGATCCGACCCTAATTACTAGAGAAGGCTCTTGCCGTTTGTCTCTCTCTTCAATTATTTAAGGGGCAAAAAGAGCCAAATGGCACTGCATTAGCTATATTAAATGCTATGTACTTGGTTTCTAACTTAATGGTACATAAAAATTACCAAGGTGAATGTGCCTGTAGAAACACGGCCTTTTTTCTTCACCTGTGTGTATGTATTTATTATTCATATAGTTAAGTGTTGAATAGGCTGTCCTTTAGCCAGTGCTGCATAATTTAAACAAGTGCATTAAACATATATGATATCTAAAAAGTAGTGCATTGATTACACCTTAAAATTTCTTTGAGCAACTGATATTTACAATATAGCTCGCAAAAAATCAGGCATCTCTCCCTGGTCCCTGCAAAACAGATTTATAAGGACCACACAGAATTGAATAATGGATATTCTTGCTGCTACCATCTCGCTGCTTTCAGGCGACTCAAAGTAAAATAAGAATTGAGGGGAGTGAGAATGAGGCCCTTGAGGGCTAGGAAATGTCTGGTCTCTGTGCTGACAAGTGTCCTTTTGGACAAATACTATGTTGTAGGTGCTTTACATGGACCACACACACTGTAAGCAATAAAAGCTTATCAAGGATGAATCAGAGATTCTTTGCAGCAGGCCAGAAATGCCCTCTGCCAGCAAGAAGGGCACAATTACAACCTCCCAAATAAAGTTCAGACACTGCATCCATACTTGATTCTTTTGTGATCTAAAGGGGCGCCTGGAGTCCTGAAAGGAGATGTTGATTGCGGAGCAAGGCTGGTGCAAATGGTCGAAGAAGCTTCCAAAGCAGTGAAAGCCTCACTCTTTGTGGACCCCGTGTTTTGTTTTTGTTTTGTTTTTAATGAGTTCAGGGGCATCCAATTCTTGAAGAAATAAGACAGGCTCATTAACCAAGTACCCAGGGTCCCTAGAAAGCCAGTCGCAATTTGCACGGCTACATGTCGTCAGCTGTGTTACCTAAGAGTATGCCAAGGCCACTTTTGAGAAAGCACCACTGGAAATCGATCTGTGGTAAACACAGAAGGTAGTATTTTTCTAAACTAAATACAAAGTCACTTCTCTCTCTACACTGAAATCTGCCCATTGTCCCTCCTTCGCAAAAGCTACAGGGAAGATTAAAAGGGACATCAATGAACGCTGAGTGAACTTTGGCCACTTTCCTACCCAAAATACCAGCGTAAAAGTAGAAATTAGTAACCAGGTGAAGTGCCACACCGCACAAAGATCAAGGCGAGGGGCGGGCGCTTAGGGCCGGAGGCAGGCGGGGAGGAAAACGTCCCGTCCCCTCTCCGACCCCCAATCCCCAGACACCGCGCGCGCGGGAGGCTCCGTGCCACTCGAGGGAACCCAAGAGTTACTGCTCGCAGGGCGGGGCCCAGGAGAAGGGGTCGGTAAGCCGGGCCGCCAGTGGATCCCCAGGCGGGCCCCAGGCGTCGGCATCGGAGCAGCCAACGCTCGGCGAGGGGTTCGGCGAGGGGCGCCGCTCAGCCCCGCGACCCTCCCGCCTCCCGGGCCAGGAAGGGGCTGGCGGCTCTTTCCTGTCTAGTCTCTCCCCCCCGCGGCTTTCTGTAACCCGATCTCCGCACTCCGCTCCCTCGGCAGCCGCCGCCCCGCGCGCCGCCCGGCTCTGCCCAGGCCGGCGCTATAGTTAGCAACCACCCAGCAACTCCGTCGGGGGAGGCGGGGGTCGGTCGCGCGCCCCTCCCGGGCCCGAGCTGCGCGTGCCCCCGAGCCCCAACCCCCGCGCTCCATTACCTTCGCTTGAAGATACTGGGGGTAGTAGTAGGTGGCGTACTGAGGGTACATCTGCTGTTTCCACACTTTGCCCATGAAGCTGGACGGGAGCCTGCCGTGCAGGGTCGCGGGCACTTTCGGGTTTCCAAGTCTCGATCTCTCCTGCCTCTCCCTTTCCGGCGGCGGTGGCTGCCGCTGCTCCACCTCCCAGTCGGGACAAGACGTATTCCTCCTCCTCCTCCTCCTCCTCCTCCTCCTCCTCCTTCTCCTCCCAGGTAGAGAAAAAGACACTGCAGAACGCAGAGGGCACCCCGGACAGGGCGCTCCCGAGGAGTTGCCTCCTTGCAGCCCTTCTGCTCCGGGGCTGCCAAGGGCTGGCGCGCTAGCAGCTCCGCTCCGGCGAGCAGGCTGAGCGGGGCTGGGAGGTGATCAATACAAGTGGAAAGTGCGGCGGCGACAGCGGCGGTGGCTGCGATCGGTGCCAGTCGGCATCTGGGGTGGGTGCGCCCGACTGGGAGAGGGGAGAGGGGCTGGCGTGCGGAGGCCGTGGGGGGAAGGGCGGACGGAGGCGGGGCTTGGGCGCCGCGGAGCCGGGACCCGCTGGAGGTGAGGGCTGAGTTTTAAACCACTCCTCACCTACCAGGCTCGGGGTTTAACGGGCAGAAACCCGGGGGCTTGCATTGCTTTGTGTCGGGGTGGAGGTGGATTTTTGGGACTCAGCTTGAGAATCGCAGAGTGCACACCTCGTTTGCTCTCACGAGTTTTTATCTCCGTAAGCGGGAGAGGAGATAAGGGAAAGAGGAGGAAATCTGATTAATCTCCTACTTCCCCCGGCCCAAGGATTTTTTTTTTCCAACAAGGGAAGGAAAAATGATTTAGTGCCCAATCACAAGGCTGGAGTCGGGACACCTGGGTTCTCTTCACCCCCACCGAACCTCCCAGGCCACCACACTGATTTTCTAGGTGACCTTGGGAGCATTAGTGTCCTTCGGGTTGGTTTTCCCACGTATGAGAGTGAAATTATGCCCTCTGCAAAAGCGGAGGCAAAGCTGGGGCGCACACACACAGACACGTACACCCCTCACAACAAATAGATTCTTCTAAAGGGGAAATGCTGCTGAAAGGCAGACTATCGTTACTAGAGAACGCAATATAGACATCAGCTTTTCTCTGCCTCTTTCTAATGCTGTCAGACAGTCTGTCAACTCCCACTCAGGAGCAAGGAAACTCCCTGAGTTTGGAATATTTAAGGCCATTTTGAAAGTCACGCTGGCATATTGTTGCAGTGTGCTTCGGTGACATATAAAATCAATCTCTCTCTTTCTGCCTCTTTCCATCTCCTAATTGTCACAGCTCTAGACAGGCCCAGACAGCAGTGGTTCAGTTCACTACATAACTGGATATAATTTAATGGAGTTAATTGGTCCCTGAAGCTGCCTGTAGAAGACTTTATATTCTAGCTCAAAAAGAGCTAAATACCAAAATGTACAAACAGGTAAGTAAGAAAGCACGTCCAAATTGGAGTTCTTGCACATCTAATAAAATGAAATGAAAAATTCATTTGTTATTAAATAGAACTTGATTACTTTGTTTTGTCGTTTGGTTTTTCTAGGAATCTGCTTTCTTAACAGCACAAAAGTAAATCAAACTGAGATGGAATGCACGAGATTGTGTTGAACAGTGACGTAATTTTATGATTACATTTCAAAACAGATTTAGTAAGATACTTTAAAACATGGAAATAGTGAACGTTTCAGTTTATGATCTTTATATGATTTAGATAAATTCCTAGGTTATACATTTTGACAAAACTAAAGATGAGTTCATATGACAACATTTTGGTTATGGCAGGAGACAAATCGTGTTGCCTTAAAAAATTAATAGTTAACCTATGTGAAATCCTATAGGGACACTTGTGTCTACTGGAGTGTTTGCTACATCGTGGATACTATTGATGTTAATGTTAATCTGAAGGTTGGAGCTATTAACTGTGTAGCTTGGGGAACTTAAGATAGTTCTTTATATTGTTTCATTGTGGGACCTTTTAATATTTTTAAGCAGAGGACTGTCATAAACTAACTTGTGACTAGGAGTGATGATTTGGAGGAGTGACTAAAGGAAGGGAACAAGTTAAGAGCAATCTCAGAAGTTCTAGGCTTGAGGTGATAAGGGAGATTACCAAACTCGGACTGTTCTCCTTGTTTCCTGGCTGATGAAAATTCAGCCTGCTTCAGAGAGCCCAGAAGCACACCCACAATTATGTAGACACTTGATTTATGACTGAGTTGGTATTGCAGAGCGGTGGAGAAAGAATGAGCTTTTCAATAAATGATTCTGGGTCAATTGGCTATTCATATGGAAAAAATGAAATTGGAGCCCTGCCTCACAAAAGGAGAAGAAAAAAAGTTCAAGTGAATTAAAGACCTAGATGTAAAAAACAGAACTATAAAGCTGTTAGAAGGCCACATAGGGAAATATCTTTATAGCCTTGAGGTAGGAAAAGATTTCTTTAATAAGGTGACCAAGGATGCAAGATTGATCTATATGACTATATTAAAATTCAGAACATTGATTCATCAAAGAATTCTATTAAAAATGAATAGGCGGGCCACAAAAAAGTTATTTGTAATCTATATAACTACAAAAGGTTAACATACAGAATATATAAAGGACTCCTTGAAATCAATAAGAAAAAGAAAAACAACTTGTTAGAATATATATTTCCCAAAGGAGGAAGCGCAAGCATCCCTATAACATATGAGAAGATGCTCGCAGTATTAAAGGAAATACAAGCTAAAATGATGAGATACCATTTCACACTCACCAAACTGGCAAAAATTAAGCATTCCGATAATATTAGTAGTAGGTAAAGATGTAAAAGAGAAAAATCTTTAAAACATTGCTTGCTGGAGGAAGCGTAAATTGGTACAACCACCGATTTAGAAAACAGTCTGGCATTACCCAATTTCATCTGCATTATATGCTATGACAGTAATTCTATTTGTAGGTATATACCTCAAGAAATTTCTTCTATATGTGCACCGTGAGAAACATACAAGTTCGTTTATAATATGTTGAAAGTAACTCAAACGTCCATCAACTGTAGAACGGATAAAAAGTCTGTGGTATATGCCTACAATAGAGCACTTGCAGCAGGGAGAATGAGTAAACTGCAGCTACAAGCATCAACACGGATCATTTCAAAACTGATGTTGAGGAAGCAAGTCCACCTAAAGCATGATTCTATTTGTGGAAAGTTCAAAAGCAGAAAATAGCAGTAAGTTGTGTAAGAATAGGCACGTTAGTAGCAAGAGAAATAAGGGTGTTATAACACGAAACTCGGAACGGTGGTTATCTCTGAGGGAGGAGAAGGAGCAGGTAGATGTTCGGGAAGGGACCGAAGGGGAGTTGCAGAGATGGTGGTGCTCTCTCTGTGCTTTGCACTGGGCTGTGGATACGTAGGAATCTATTTCAATATTTTTCTTTAAGTGGTTCATAGACTCTTGTACGTTTGTTGTATTTTATACTAACACATTATTGAAACAAAACTCATCTTTTAATCTTAATCATGATAATTTTCAAACATGCAAAAGCAGAGAGAATAAAATAATGACCCCTTTGTTCTCAACTTGCAGTTTCAACATTTATTAACCTGTTGTCATTTGTGTTTCTCACACACATTTTTATTTTTCGTCAATATTTCAAAGCTAATCCCAAACAGTATCATTTCACCCACAACTATTTTAATATCAACCTCCAACAAATGAGAACTTTTTAAAAACACGATATTATGATCACATCTAACACAATTGACAATAATTCGTTAAGATCAACTAATAGCCAGTTCTTGTTTGTTTTTCTTCAATTATCTAAAAATCGCTTCTTGTAATTCATTACCTTAAGTCAGGATGAAACAGTGTCTGCATATTAAATTTGGTTGATATGTCTCTTAGGTGTCTTTAAGTTCACCCCACACATACACTCACTTTTTAAATTGCTATTTATTTGTTAAAGAAATGGAGTCACTTGTCCTACATAATTTCCCACATGGAACCTTGTGGTGTCACATACAGTCATGGTTAGTTCTAGAGGTTTAATTATTGGCAAAGACTTCATAGGTGGCATTAAACACACATAGGTGATGTGATATACATCATCACATCAGAAGACACATGTTTGGTTGTCTAGCTTTTTTTTTTATCTTCGCCTGAGGACATTTTCTCATTGCTTTTAGAGAGAGAGGAAGCGGGTGGGGAGAGAGAAACATCGATGTGAGTAAGAATACAGATTGGTTGCCTTCTCGTACACACCTGAGGATGGAACCCACAACCTGGGTATGTGCCCTGTGCCCTGCCCGGGAATCTAAATTGCAGCCTTTCAGTCTAGTGGACGACACTCCAACCAACGATGCCACACCAGCCAGAGCTGGTTGTCTCACTTTTAATGATGTTAAGAACGATCAAAAGTTCAGATTGTATCAGTCTGACTAGACCATTAAAAATGCCCATGGTTTTAATAGTTACTCATGAGTATTATCTCAATCCATTTTTATTAGAGATTATGAAATTGTGGTTTTTATAATTTTGTCATTCCTTAGGCACTTGCTAGTTGGATATTGTCTAGGGTGAAGAACTTTCTCCCTTCAACTCTTTGGGTAACTTGAAATACAGTTAGCACAGAAAAGCAGGATAAATTCTTCCCTCTTTACCCATTTCAGAACAATGAGTTGATGCCATAGGAAACTCCAAAACTAACCAATTTTAAAAACATTCTGAACTTGTGAATTTTCATACATTTGATTTGTTTTCATCTATCATAATCATTATTCTTGTTGATGCTCAAACCGTTCATCCTCAGCCAGTGGGAGATCCTTTGCATTGGCTCCTGCATTCTGTCTTTTTTACCAGACCCCAGTAGTCTTTGATAGATTTTTTATTTTATTTTATTTTATTTTATTTTATTTTTTGCTTTCTAGCATGGTAAGATTGTGTAGTTCATCTTCAAGCCTGGATCAGCTATTTCTCTAAGAAACCTTAGCTTGCTCTTAAAACAATTTAAAAAACCCAAATTCTTTACAATGTGTTTTCCATACTTATTATGTGTGGAAGAAGAAGCTCGCGAAAAATTCTAAATGAAACCTGTGCCAAGATGAGCCCTAGAAGAGCATGAGCCACGGAGCAATCTTCTGCCAGAGAAGGTGTGCATTTATAAGTCCAGCAGTGTTTAAGAGGCATCCTGTGTGTGCAGGACGCTGTGGATCCAATTGACTTGAAGTTCACTTGTGCAGAGCTTATGATCGAGTGAGAGACAAAGATAAAACAGTGATAAATTGTGATAAAGTCTATGAACAAAGCAACAGGATAGTGGGAGGAGAGAAACTTTGTGAGAGTTGGGTTAGACAGTTTCAGTAGAATGGTTAGGGAAAACCACAGGGAAGAGACAGGATGAGTGAGGATGAGTCAGCCATAACAACCTTGTGTGAGGTGAGAGGTGAAGCACCGTGTCCCTGCAGAGGGAGCAGCTAGTTCAAGACTGAGGCACAAAGTGTCCCATCCGAGATCTGCAATCTGGTTTCAATTATAACCAAAGGTAAACTTTTTTTATTGCAGTTAATCAGAAGTGGACCAAACAAATTAGCACTGATTAATGCCTTTGTTCTGTTGCCATCTGCCTGGGAGTACTGAAATAATTGAAAGATAAAATTAGAAATGTTGCTACAAAAAGGCCCTGTGCTAGAGCATCAGTGAGTTGGCAATGGGTCTTAGGTCCATTAGAAAAACTGCACACAAAATTTAGAGAAGGATTGATCCGGTGAGTAGTCTTTCTTGTGCACTGGGTAACTAGGTAATATCTGTGATGCATTTACTGAACACTTAATCAGAAAGGCCACATAATATTTGCAAGGCATAATTGTAACTGTCATGTACGGTGGTGTTCTTAGAGGGTTAAACAAATAAGAATGTAGATAGAAAGGAATCAGTGGTTATAATTTACAGTGAAGTTTCGTCATGAATAAGGGATTGTTTTACAGCCTTCAGGGAAGGTTATGTATAAATCTTCTAGCCTGGTGTTTCTCAGATGTTTATTCTCAGGCCATATTTTGTGGAGCCCTGTCATAAGAAACTAAAATCTTATTATCTTTGTAAGTAGTAATATACTTAAATTTTTTTTCAGTCAAATGAAACACAAATTTTAAAAATTCTCAGAATGTGATCCCTATCCTCCACCAGAATTTTGGAAGCACTGTTTAATTCATACTTCTTTTTTGTGAGTTACAGCTCAATTTCCTTCCTGACCAGACCCTTCCCATTATTGAGATTCATTTCCTCCCACTACCTTACCTCTTGGCTTACAGTTATTTCCTCCTCTGTGCCTGGTCTGCCCAGCCACCACCCTACTGTCGTACAGCTGTGACTCTGAGCCACCTGCCCAGAGCATCTTTTTCCCTTCTTCGCCTGGTTCATTCTTACGCTTTCCTTTAAACGCAGCTCCATCAAGGCAACTACACACTGATGTTTCTCTCCCTCTCTTTCTCCCTCCCTTCCCCTTTCTCTAAAAATAAATAAAGTGTAAAAGACAATTTAGTAACTAATTAACTCATCCTGTAAGCATTTAGTAAGCACCATCAGTATGAGAGGAACTGTTGATGACCTGTATAGTCAACTAAGGACACACCCTGCTCCTCAGGGAACCATGGTTCCATTATTTGTACTCATTACCTTATGTACAAATGTTTGTAAACAGGTTGCTAATAAGTATTGTAACAAAATAACTAAAATTTCAACAAGAACTAAGGGAGTAAGCAGTTGAATGATAAGGGGAAAAATGTCACTTTATTGTCTGATTTATTTCCTAACTAGGCCAGCAGTCCTTGAGCTGTTTTTGTTAAAAATTTGGATTTTTAGAGGCCATTATTTACTAAACATAGATTCAATTTTTTTCCTTTGCTTTCCAGGTTTTTAAAATGTTTTTGATATAAATCATTTGATAGAATAATTTTTTAAAATGTTTTAAGAAGACCAATAAAATCATGTCATTAAGTATGTGCCTACTGAGGGTCAGTTTTTAACTGTCATTTCACTTTTTAAAATAGGCTGACCTCACCATAACTGGTGTGGTTCAGTGGGCTGAGCATTATCCCACAGACCGAAAGGCCACTGGTTCCATTCCTGGTCAGGGCACACGCCTGGGTTTCAGGCCACGTCCCCAGACGGTGGCATGCAAGAGGCAACTGATCAATCTTTCTCTCACACATCGATGCTTCCCTCCCTCTTTCTCTCCCTTACTTCCACTCTCTAAAAATAAAGACACAAAATCTTTAAATTAAAAAAAAGGAAGACTGACTTTCTGC
>PVKM010012065.1:0-32213 GCA_004027735.1 Carollia perspicillata | reverse complement strand
CAAAGTGGAGATAAGGAATCTATCAGATGCAGTTCAAAACACTCGTTATAAGGATGTTTAAGGAACTTCGTGGGGACCTCAACAGCATAAGAAAGATCCAAAATGAAGGATACACTAGTTGAAATAAAGAACAATTTACAGGGAAAAAACAGTAGAGTGGATGAAGACAAGAATCAAATCAATAATTTGGAACATAAGGGAGCAAAAAAAAACAACCAATCAGAACAACAAGGAGAAAAAAGAATCTAATAAAATAAGGATAGTGTAAGCAGCCTCTGGGACAACTTCAAGAGGCCCAATGTTTACATCATAGGGGTGCCAGAGGGAGAAGAGAAAGAGTAAGAAATTGGAAATCTATTTGAAAAAATAATGAAAGAAGATTTCCCTAATTTGGTGAAGGAAACAGACACGCAAGTTCCAAACAAGATGGATGCAAAGAAGCCCACTCCAAGACACATCATAATTAAAATGCCAAAGGTTAAAGATAAATACAACCTTAAGAGCAGCAAGAGAAAAGCATTTAGTTACCTACAGGGGCATTCCCATAAAACTGTCAACTGATTTCACAAAAGGAACTTTGCAGCCTAGAAGGGATTGGCAAGAAATATTCAAAGTCATGGAAAGTAGGGACCTGTAGCCAAGATTGCTCTACCCAGTAAAGAATCATTTAGACTTGAAGGACAGATAAAGAGTTTCCCAGACAAGAAAAAACTAAAGGAGTTCATCATTACCAAACATTATTACATGAAATGTGAAAGGGACTTATTTAAGAAAAAGAAGATCAATACTATGAACAATAAAATGGCAATACATACATATCTATTAACAACTGAATCTAAAAACCAAACTAAACAAACAAGAATAACAGAGAAAATCATAGATACAGAGAGCATTTTGATGGTTGCCAAATGAGAGGAGAGTGAGAAGGAATAGGTGAAATGAGAGAATTAAATACAAATAGGTAGTTACACAAAAGCCATGGGGATGTAAAATACAGTATAGGAAATGGAGTAGCCAAAGAACTTATATGCATGACCCATGGACATGAACAAAGGTGTGGGGACTGCCTGAGGGAGTAGGGGTTGCTGGATGGAGCAGTGCAAAGGGGGAAAAAAATCAGGACAACTTTAATAGTATAATCAATAAAATATAACTTTTTGAAAAAGGCAGATGCTCAACTTTGGTAGTAATAACAATGCAAATTAAAGCAATATGATTCCATTTTCCACCCATCAGATTGGTTAAAATAAAAGAGACTGTTATATCTAGCTATGGCAAGGATAGGGGTTGGGGGAAAACCAGCCTTCTCACACTTTGTGGGAGTGTAATCTGGGTTCAGCCTTTTCAAAGGGTCATTTAGCAGTGTCTATCAAAATTAAAGTCTGCATACCCTTCGGCTCAGTAATTCCATTTCAAAGACTTGTATTACTGAAATAACTGCATATGTACACAGATACATGTACATCAATGTTCACATCAGCATCATCTGTAAACAAAATATCAAACTGTCTACCAATATATAAATGGCTAAATAGATGACTATATATGTCAGGAATGAACTAGAGTTATCTATATGTTCTGACATGGAAGGCTATCCAAGATAAACTGTTAAGCAAAAAAAACAAGCAAGTCACAAAACAATAGGAAACATGTGTGCACACATGTAGTCATGCATTATGTCTGTATAAATGCATCAAAAATGGATAAGAAATGCACACACACAAAAAACTGATGTGATTATAACTAAGGAGAACTTTCACTTTTGACCTCATGTACTTTCAAACTGTTTGAATCTTTTATAATACACATATAAACTTTTTAAAGCTTTAATTTTTTCAGAAAACATTGATATTATCCACACATCCCTAAGTGGCAAATATCACAAAGCAAAAATAATGATTTAAATGTTTTATTAATATCAAACCCCAAGAGAACAGCAAAATGAAATTCAAAGTAACCTAACATTAAGGATACAAATCCCTAAATAAAAAGCATCATCTAACTTCAAGAAGAAAGGGAAACAGTACCTGCACAATCAAAAACTTACTTAAAACTTAAAACTAAATACAGAGAATAGCAGCATAATATCAATTCAGATGTCTGGATAAAAATTTCCTGGAATGTGATCCATTCCTTAAACAAAGGAGAAACAAAAGTATAATATAGCAACACAAAAACACACTACGTGGGCATGAAGTCAAGAATCATAGTAGACAGAAAACAGTCCAGTTTTATAGCCTAGACACAGATGGGAATTTAGAGACATACTGAGTTGGGAGGATCTAAAAGGCACTGCAGCAAAGGTTTAAAAGGAAACATATTTCAATGAAGCCCTACTCTAGACACTAGAATTCAAAATTGTAAGTAAGATATTCTGGAAATGACACCTCCATGGCAAAGACAGTATCTTTGTACTACTTCTAATGTTCAGAATAACCCCTTGGAGCACTTTCAGAACTTTCTTGTGCTAAGCAACCTCTCTCAATTAATTTTTTTAGAGAAAATGAATTCTGCTTAGACAACAAAGAATTATCCTCATATTTAGTTCATCAATCTGTGCTAATGGAAGTATGAGCAAAACCATTATTTGGCTTTAAAAAGTACTACATATTTATTTATTTTTGTTTTTTTAAATATTTTCTTTAAATCTTTTATTTATTTATTTTTAGAGAGAGGGGATGGGACGAGAAAGGGAAAGAAACATCAATGTGTGGTTGCCTCTCACATGTCCCCTACACTGGGGACCTGGCCCACAACCCAGGCATGTACCCTGACTGGGAATTGAACCAGTGATCCTTTGGTTCGCAGGCCCATGCCCAATCCACTGAGCTACACCAGCGAGGGCTCAAGAGTACTACATATTTAAATGGTGGTATAAAATTTACCTTCATGAATGCATTTTTTTAATCTATAAAAACATACATTTTTGATGGCATAGCCATCAAATCCTAGCCCAGCCTAGGATTTAATGTTGACCATAGATACCTGACCATTTATGTAATGTGGAGCAGAATACTATAAGGGACTCTTGGTTCTTGATTAGAGCCTTACCTTTTTCAGGTAAGGGAAATGTCCTAGAAAGTCCCAAGTTTATAAGAAAATGTTATGGGGAAAAAATGTTCCTGCTATCACTACACAACAGGAAGAATGCTGGAAACCACTCTGCAAAATAGGCAACTTCTCCAGCCCCACTAATCTAACTTAATTTGGACCCAGTTATGCTCTCGAATCAGTCAAGGAAGTAATAAGAATCTGTTACTCACACTCTTCCTTTCCGTCTACCATTACATTACCCCTTCTCTCTTCCACTCTCAACTCACAGTCCTAAGCACAATATACATAGATACTTAAAGTTATACTTCTTCTGTAGTTTTGGATTCACTTATCAACCTTTTAATCTCTACACCATAGGCAACAGAGAGTGTGGACCCTGAGAATCAAGATAACTACTAAGAAGGGCCCTGGTGGCTGAGCTCAAAAAAAACAAAAGCAGAGCCTACAGCCATTTCTATACAGGGTGCTCTCACACAAACCTCACTTCAGGGAGAACCCTGCGCTAGGCTGCTTGCCGCCTGTACTGAACTGCCTTCCTGCACTGTGTCTCTGCCATCTGACCACCTTCACCAGCCAGTCAGAGCAGCCCCATTCTCACCAATCAGAAGAGTGCCTTTTGGACCAAAATGCAAAGATTGGAGTCCTCATTTGCATGAGGACAGACCAATCAGGGACTAGGGGCAGGGACTTCTGTCTATACAAGTCAAGACCCCTGTGGCTTGGAGAGCTACTTTCCCTTTCCGCGGAAAACTGAGGACAGTGTTTTCCCCAGCTGGACCAGCAAAGATGTCTGTCAGAGCACATCAGAGCAGACCAGAGCTGTCTAGCTGGAGAGGAGCCTGGTCCCATGGTGGCTTCGCAACAGTACTGCTCCTCAGCTGTGCTGCTTCATAAGTAAACGGTAACACTATTTAGCTGTTCCATAACCATGCTGTTCTCACAGCCCTGCTGTATCATAATTGAGTTGCTGGCATTGAATAAACTTTCTTTCTTCACCACACCCCAAACTGGGGACTCCTGTTGGCACTGAATTGGCATGGGACAACAGCATACCATGTCCTAATGTACAAGATAGAAAATCTCATTAAAATTAAAAACTCTGTGCTTCCAAGGACACTACCAAGAAAATTAACACACAATCCACAAAATGGGAGAAATTATTTGTCAGCCATATATCTGAATAAGAGACGTCTATCTAAAATATAAACGACTTTACAACTCAACAATAAAAATAGAAATAACTCAATTAAAAATGGGCAAGGCAATTTTTAAAATGCAACATTAAAAGGCAGTGGTGGTAAGGACAAAGGATCCAAAAAGACATTTCTCCAAAGAACACACACAAACTATCAGTAAGTACAGGAAAGTTGCTCAACATCACTAGTCATAAGGGAAATGCAAATCAAAACCATAATAAAATTCCACTTCACACCCACCAGGATGACTTAAAAAAAAAAAGAAAACAGGTAAGTATTGACTGGAACTCTCACACCCTGCAGGTGAGAATGTAAGTAAGATGGTGTGGCCACTTTGGAAGTCAGGCAGTTCCTTAAAAGGTTAAACATAAAATATCTGCACATTATATAATATTCAAAATATATGAAGAACTCCTGTAACTCAACAACAAAAAGACAAACAAAATTTTTAAATGAGTCAAGGGCCTGAACAGACATTTCTTCAAAGAAAAGAATACAAAAAGCCAAAAAGTAAATAAAAGATGCTCACATCATTAGAAAATGCAAATCAAAGCCATAATGAGATACCATTTTGCACCTACTATGACGGTTAAAATTAAGCAAACAAATGGAAATGGTGTTGGTGAGGATGTGGAGAAATTGGAACCCTCCTTGCACTTTGCTGATGGGAATACAGAATTGTTGAGCTGCTGTGGAAAAGTTCATTAGTTCCTCAACAAGTTAAACAGAATTATTATATGACCCAGCAATTCCACTCCTAGCTATATACCCAAAAGAATAAAAACAGGGACTCAAACAGATGCTTGTATACCAACATTCATCGTGACATTATTTACAAAAGCTAAAAGGTATAAACAGCCCATGTCCAATAAGATGGGCAGATAAACAAAATCTGACACAACAAACATCTGACTTCAAAAGTCTTCATTCTTTCTAATACTATGCTATATTGTAAAAAAGTTGACCCTACTCTCCCATTCCTTAATCTTTTTTATTAAAAAAATACATATGTACATAATTGTTGTATTTCGAAAGGCTGTTTCTTTTCCTGCCTTTGCACATTCTTTGTTACCATTCTGAAGTTCTATGTAAACATGAAATACAGCAAGAATTTATCAATACAATACTTTGTTGCTCTCATTCATACAACACAGAATGGCAAAGAAGGTACATATTCATGGTGACTGGAAAGTTTGCTTCTTGAGTTTGCTATACTGGATTACACACTACCTTATGCTGACATCTGGGATACAGATCTGTTTTAGGGTTAGCAAGACCACCTACCAGACTTCCTTACCCCACATTTTTCAAAAGGGGAAATGGAGATAAACTGATTTGCCAGTTAGTGGAAAGGAAACTGGCACTTGAAACCAGATCTCCTGACTCTCAGTGACTCATCACTCCACAGTGGGTCCCTGAGGTAATTCCTAGGTGACAGATACGGAGATGGACTCTTTTGCCTTCAAGCTACTATGGTCTTTGAATACAGAATCCGCTGGTGGAAATTAAAAAGGAGACTCAGAATTGATGGACTTGATCATTTTGTTGTACCCTAGCATGGAGATGAGATCAGGAACTTTATTTTATCCACACACAAGAGTCAGGCATATTAGACCCACCACTCAGCCAGATTCTGACCATCCTAGCTTCGTTTGCTTCATTCTTGCCATTCTCCACTTCTGACACCATTCCACTTTCCACTTGTCTCACCCAGTAATCACTAATTAAGTACCAAATAAAATTTTCCATTATTTAAAAACCTAAAGGAACCATTAAGTCAATTCCCAATTACATAATCAAAACACCATCCAGGTTGTCTTTCTACTCCCATAGACACCAAGAAAACAGAAATTCATGTTATTTAAACCCAAATCATTAAGTCCTACAGATCAAACTAAACACAACAGTTCCCAATTGCAAACATCAATGACTACTACATTATGGAAACTCCAAACAGAAAGTGGTTGAGGAAGCAGTCTTTTCTGTGGCCCAAGTTAGGGCTTGTTGATATAGAATATAGCCTAATGATGAATGGAACCAACTTATGGGTCTTCCGGAGAAGACTGATGGAACCCAGGCATGGAACCTACTGTCTCATGGAGCCCACTCCCTCAAAGTGGAAGTTTCTGAGAATGACAGGTAACAAATGGTGCTTTTTTCTTTACCAGATGAGGACCTTTGTTCACCATGCAGCCTAACACAGTTGGCAAACAAATTCGAGAGCACGTCAAGTTACACGTGTTCTCTATTATAAACTTCTAAATGTTCTTATCACATATTTAGTCTGTAAGAATGTTCCTGATTTGTCAGGTTAAAGCGACTGAATTGTTAGAGCAAATACATTTTCATATGGCAACTGGGCTAAACATACTAGCTTTAAGGTTAACAGAGTCAGGGTAATCAGGCCAACATGCCACAAAGAGTAAGACCATTCTCCCCATCTCTACCCTTTCTCTCTAACCTGATCTAAAAGTCCTGTTACTAGAGCAATGTCTCTGAAATGCTCTTAATTTTAATTCAGAAGGATAATCATTAAAATACTGGGAAGTTGCTCTAGGTGAGTGGGTGAGTGAGTGGTGAGTGTGAAGGCTAAGGACATTATGTACACTACTACAGACCTTACAACACTGTACATTTAGGCTACACTAAATTTGCAAAACATGAGATTAAATCAAGCACAAGAGAAAATGACATAATCAAGAGATGAGGTGAACATGAAATGTTGGGAGGCCACTGATGGCATCACACAGAACATTTACTGTTTTGTTTCTTTTTAATCCTCATCAGAAGATATATTTACTGATTTTACAAGAAAGAAGGGGGAGAGAAGGAGAAAGAGAGACACATCGATTGGTTACCTCCTGTATGCACCTCGACCAGGGATCAAACCCACGGCCTAGGTATGCGCCCTGACAGAGGATCAAACCCACAACGGCTGAGTGCATGAGACGACGCTCCGACCAGCGGAGCCACCTGGCCAGGACCACAGCATACTGTTCTACAGCAAACTTTCTCTTACATACGTATAAAGAAACTTATACTCTAAAATAACTATAAAAAGTATTGTGAATACGTAAGTCAGTAACACAGTAGTTTATTTTCCTTACCAAGTATTACATACTGTACGTAACTGTGCTGTATTTTCATGCAACTGGCAGCACAGGTTTGTTTAGACCAGCATCACCACAAACATGACGGCTAACCACCAGGCAATAGAAAATGTTCAGCTCCATTGTAATATTATGGGACCACCATCATATATGTATGTCTGCTGTTGACTGAAACATCATTATGTGGCGTATGACTGTATATACCAGAAATATACATTAGGTCATCTACATGACCTTATATGTATTTTTCTTATAAATCACAGTATCACGGGGAGACAATCAAATAATCATAAAAATAAAGGTGCATTACAAACGGATAAATGTTATAAAGAACAACAAATTTTAAAACCTGGTAACTATTATAAAGGACAACAGAATTACAAGCTAACAGATGTGATGAGGTGATCTTAGAACATACAGTACAGAAATCTGACCTCGTCTAAACGTGGGAGGTCAGGTTTCAGAGGAAACATTTAAGTTCATGGTGCCTAAACTATAAGCCAAAGTGCCTGGAGTACAGCGGCTAATTCACCAGAGTATCCTGGGTTTAAATTTCTAAGGAAAATAGTAATATTTGATGTCTGTTATATATCGTGTGAACTAGCAGCTCAGGGTAGTTCAGTTTTGACTTTAGATCATGGCACATTCTTTTTGAAGACATATCTTTGTGATGCTGATTTTTGGTAGGTGCTTGTTGTGATAGTAAGTACCAAATGAAAAGTAATGTGGAAAAGGAAATGAGGATGGAAGTGTAGAATCTGATTCCAAGACATGAGAAACTACAGTGCCCAAAAGGCATTTACATCCCATTAGTTAAGTAATTGTGGAAAGACGATTGCTACTTCTTTTAAATTATACATATCATTTCTTCAAACAGCTACAAAAATTGTTAGAGAATACTTAGTAAGTATTGTTTGGACCTAATTATTCAATAAATAGAACTATTAGATATTTCTTTTCAACTAGAGTGGTTGTGAAAAATTTACTGAGATGCTAAGGGAATCTCCAGTATTTGAGAATCTCTGTGTTAAGCTAAGATCTGAAGGATGAATAGGCATTTCAAACACCATGTAGTAGCAGGAGGAGCAAAAGACAGGAAAGACAGGGTCCCATCCTTGAAGGTGGGCTAAGGAGGCACTATTTAGCTAAGGAGGCAAAACTAAAAGATAAAACATTTTAAAACTTGAATACTTGCAAAAACCTTTCATATCTTTTCTCATTAAGAGCATATCAAGTGTGTGTCTCTTCCCACTCTAAATTGAGAGCCCCTAAAAGCCTAAATAAATCCCAGCACCCAGATACAGCACAGTTTGCATTCAGGAAGTATTTCTGGGTCAACTGCACTTTTATAGGTTTATTCTCCTTAGGCTTTTCTCAGAAACAAAAGCTCCAATTACCCTACGCAAGGGTGACTCTGCTTTAAGTATTCTCTACTCCCTCACATCTCCCAAGTGCTGCTTTTCCGCTGACCTTCAGAATTGAGGCCATACATATTAACTGCCCTGGGGAGACTTCCCTGACCCACTAGACCGAAATCTATATGTCCCTTATCTAAACAGTGTATATTGTATATTTCTATCACAAAACTTCCCACTTTACCATGTAGTAGTCACTGATTAAATTGTCTCCCCACTCACTGTAAACTTGTGATAGCAGGGTCTGTGCCTTATTTATCTCAGCAACTACCACGGTGTCTAGCTCTCAAAAATGTTTTCTGAATCAATGACAAGTACAGGGAATGAAAAAAAAAAGACTACTTATGCCATTTCACCTTAATGGGCTTCTTGGAAAAAACAAGGAATTTACTCAAAAACTTTAGAAAGAAAATTTACAAATTTGCAAAAATGAAAATGATTGATAATCATCCAGCGCTGGCAAAGAATCAATACTCTGTTTATATAAATATAACAACTATAATGTTTTTGAAAAGTAATCTAACAGTGGAAAAGGGTACAAGGGGGATAAATGGTAATGGGAAAAATACAATAAATATAATTTTTTTAAAAAAGAAAAGTAATCTGACAATTAACTATCTATTAAAATTTGAAATGCACCTATCCTCTGACTCAACAATCTTATGTAGGGGTTCAGAATGAATCGCTTCAAGATGTGCCTCTGTAGTGTGTGGACTATTTTGAGTTAAAGGCAACCAAGACCTACTTTTAGGAACCTTACTGACAAAAATAATATGCAGTATCATGTTTACAAGGAAGTTTACTGCCCTGGCCAAGGAAGTTTACTGCCCTGGCTGGTGTGGCTCTGTGGATTGAGTGCTGGCCCATTTAATTCCCAGTCAGGGCACATGTCTGGGTTGCCCACCAGGTCCCCAGTAGGGGGCGTGTGAGAGACAACCACACATGGATGTTTCTCTCCCTCTTTCTCCCTCCCTTCCCCTCTCTCTAAAAATAAATACATCAAATCCTTTTTTTTAAAAAAAGGAAGTTTACTGAAGCACTGTTTGCAACAGCAAAATAAGCAAAATTAATTCCTGGAAACTATAATGAATGTTTATCAATAGGAGAATGGTACAACCATGCTATGTAACATCCATTTTATAGAATATTCTGCAGCTACTAATAAGAATTAATTAAATCTACATGTAAAGACCTTTAAAAAATCCATGATACATTCAGTAGAAAATAGAATATTCCCAACTGGACATAAAAACAATAAACATATGCATTTTTATTTATAAGAATATTAAGAAAGAGATGAGGAAGCAGTTACCACCACCAGACAGTTAATACCAGTGACCTCAGATTAGAGGACAGTAACTTTTCCCAAATAGTATGTAACTTTTGTAACTTAAAATAGGCCCAAAAATAAAAGAAAGTTTTAAAAATGATAGTAATATCAAAATATAGTCTTTCCTCCATGTTCTTAACAAAAAAAAATCCTGTTACAACCACTTTTAATGAAACAGTGGTGCTTCAGAAGAGTCGAGAATTCTGTGAACTATCTCTTTTACAATAATTTAAATTGTCTTTAAAAAAAAACACCCAACGACCTATCTCTTACTCTACCCTATCCCACCAAAAGTAGAGAGAAATCTATTCTTAAAGTAGCTTAATGTCCAGGGAATCTTCCTATCTAGTTTCATCTATGAATGGTAATCTGCTTCAGGGATTTGTAATCAGGAGCTTGGAAATTTTAGAATGCTCAGATTTTCACAACCATACCATTTATTCACTGAGAGGAAATAGAAATGTTACTTGAGAAACTTGAGCAAGACAGAGGTAGGTCTCCTCCTTCAAATCCCTCTATCCTGAAATTGGGAGAACTGCTACTTGGGCGCCCCCTGGGGATCAAATTTTAAATTTATTTACATCTTAAAAAAATTTTTTAAATCCTCACTACAAGAGAAATTTACTGAGTTGCAAGAGAGGGGAAGGGAGGGGGAGAGAGAGAGAAAAACATTGATGTGAGAGAGGAACATCGATGGGCTGCTTCTTGTATGTGCTCTGACCAGGGATGGAACCTGCAACCTAAGTATGTGTCATTATGGGGGATTGAACCCACAGCCGGAGACCTTTCAGTTTACAGGACAACGCTCCAACCAACGGAGCCACACCAGCCAGGGTAAAGACATTTTTACATCTTTAGGACAAACTAGTATCCTCTAAAAATATTTAAAGAATACTTATTAAGCACCAACTATGTGCCAGGCACAATGTTCAACACTTAAGCAGAAAGATAAGTAAAATCAAGTTTCTGATTTCTACATGCTTAAAGTCAGTATCAACCAAAACTTTCTAAGGTCAGCAGGTAAGATGGCCAAAGTATGAGTTACCCACAAAACTTGGAAGTTATGACACAAAAGATAAGAATGCTTTTGGGGTTCTATAGAAACCAATTTGGCATGGCTTTAGCATAATTTGTTTATATAAGCAAAATATTCACCAACTTTAAATGAAAGATTTAAACATCTCTTCCAGCTAACACATGCAAAATTGTAGTTGTTATTTTCAAATACAAGTTTGGGTTGTGGCATCACAGTTTTTCTTGGGTGAAAACAATATAAAGTTTAATTTTAATAATTCATAAATAAGGCAGTATTCCCATCATGATTTTTTAGTAACAAGTTATCCCACAACAACTCTACTCTGAACACTACTAACTCTAAGAGGACTGCATTGATCTTAAAAATGGCTAATTTTCAAAAACAAATTGGGTATGAGAGGACACAGAAAATAGAAACAATTAGTTAGAAAATAAAACAAAACTGAAAAGGACCAGTACAAATAAGTGGGCCAAGTCAAATCTAAAACCCCTCAAACCTTTCTTTCTTAGTTCAGAACACTTTTAGATTTGCCTTTTCTTCCTCAAACTGGGAGAGCAAGCAACAGAGGTAGCCTTCCCCTCCGAAAAGAAAAGTAAGTACTATCTTCCCTCCACCTACACCCTCATCCCTAAAAGCAATGCCCCAGGATATTAGACAGCCAGACAGTGGCAGGTTCTGTAGCCAGGCTCCTAAAATGCACTTAGGCAGGCAGACTGATCTGGAAATCAATGTACTGTCCACAAAGAAACAGTTCTATTTCAACCCCATTTCAGGGTTCCTATAAGCTAGATTAGCATTGGCATGATAGTTGGGAAACTTAGCCTTGTTTATATAGCTTTTTCCCTACAGGGGAAAAAAAATCAGTTCCAAAAATTACAGTCTTTTGGGATTCAATTAACGTTTGCCTGATAGTAAAATATTGAATAAAAATACAAGGGACCTATAAAGGAAAAAAACTCTGATTTAACTGATCATAGACATTCCATTTTTAATAGTCAACTGGACAATAGCAATTACTAAATTATAAACTGTTTGGAATTTGCAGATATGAACTTAATGTTTATGGCAATTGGAATCAACAGTAACTATTTTCATGACAGATGACAGTTTAAAACAGTTTAAGCTTATATAACTGCTGAAATCTTAAAGAATAAGACGATAAATTGTAAGTGGATGGTGGGATCAAGCAAAAAGGAAAAAGGGCTCATGGATATGGACAACAGTGTGGTGATTGCAGGGCAAGGGAAGTGTAAGGGGGACTAAATTGTAATGGAAAAATACAATAAAAATGAGTTAAAAAACATGAAGTATATACGGAATTTTGCAAAAAATATTAAAACATACCTCATTATAGAAATCTTATAATAGATAATTGACAGGTTTAAACTATTATCAGCCCTAACTGACAAGAGATCAGAATAAATAGTAGTTTCAGAATATGGAGATTATTTTTAATGTAGTAACACAGGTATTATTAGTTTGGTTGTGGGCATTTGAAGCCCACTTTACGAAGAAAAATAATTGTGAATTTGTTTCACAATTCAGAAACAAAATATTTAAGTGCATTCAAATATAACGATCATAAACTAACTTTTAAAAAGTAACACTACTACCAAGTAAAAATAACCAATCTCAGAAATTAAGGACAGGATGTCTAAAATTGAGAAAAAATATTTGCATACATGTGTGCCGGAGATTTTACTTCATTTAATATTTACAAATACCATACAAGATAGGTATTATTTTTCCCTTTTTACAGAGAAACTCAAGCTAAAAGTAACAACTTCCCTGGAACTGAAGAAAAAGTAAATGGCAGTTAGGGTTTGATTCAATATTTATTTGACTCTAAAGTCTTTGCTCTTTCCTCTATCATGGTATTTACAAGAGTCATTTCATACATAAAACAGAAACTTGAAATCACCCCATTGTCACTTGGCTTCTAAAAAAGAACCAACAAAAATAAAGAAAAATATCTACGTATTTTTTGGTTGAATTAGTTTCACTTTTATTCCAAAAAATGATCGATAAAGATAAATACAGCTGTAGAACACATAATGAAGTAGATGTTACCATCCGACTTCTTCTGGATGCTCTTAAATATAGGACAGGAGTGAACGGTATGAACACAGAAGAAAAGTAGAAGCCCAAAGCTAAAATAAGCCACATCATGCGACAGAAGGAATTATTTTAAAAGTTCTGGGTCAAAACTCTCGTTGGTCACCGAGTTTCACAGGGACTCTCTTGGTGTTTTAAGCACCCATGTCACCTCTTCTTTTTCTACACATTTTGTTTTCCTTCTCTCCGAAGTATTCCCCAGACTGTCCAATAAGCATTTCTCTTCAGTGTTACCTCAAGTAACCACGTATCTGTTCTAAAATTTTTAACAGAATTGAAGTGGTAACCTTACCGCGATTTGGGGAAAAAAAAAGTATCACAGTATCAGAGTTGGGAGGTATTTTACACTGACTTTAAACTAAACTGGGTGTACGGCCTGCTGTGTTCTTGAGGTGGCAACTGAGACTCAGAGAGAGGAAGTAACTTGATCGTGAACAAAGCGTGAGTTGGCTGGGCAGGGCCTGAGGTTGGAGCTTGATCTCAGCATTGGGCTCCATGGCTTTTCCAACAAAATGAACTGCGTCAGGGCTGGCACTGCCCATTGAAAAGGCCAGAGGCGCTATTGGCAGATCACAAAACACCTAAAGTAACAGTCTGTCTGTTGGGACTTCTTTCTAAGGTTAAGGCTGGTTAGTTGAAGGTTCGTAGCTTAGAGAGCCCACAGGCAACGGCAGAGTAGAAAAATCTGTCTCGCCCTGGCCAGGTGGCTCAGTTGGTTGGAGCACTGTCCTCTACACCAATAGGTTGAGGGCTCCATTCCAAGTCAGGGCAGTTACCTAGGCTGCCTGTTCCCCAGGTTGGGACGAGTATGGGAGGCAACCAATCGAAGTTTCTCTCCCCGCCCCCCACTCTCGCTCCCCCTTCTCCTCTCTCTAAAAGCAATAAATACATCCTCCAGTGAGGATTTAAAAAGGAACAGAAAGAAAAATCGGCGTGCCCTTCAGACAAGCAGCTGTATACGGACACCACCTCTAACCAAAATCCGCGCTCCTGCTGCCAGTGATTATTCCACACCCAGCGACACATTGAACTCTGCCACGCTGAACTCTGCGCGCTGGGGAGTCCCCGGATGCTGAACCTCCCGTAATTCCTCTCCAAGCCCACTCTCAAGACCAACTTTGTCCCAAAAAGCAAAGAAAGAGGGGCGCAGGAACAAAGCGATTCCAAGCACTCTCCCTCCACTACCCGGGCCTCCAGAGGTGGGCAGACGTGGACTACTAGTCCCGACATGCCGTGCGCCTGGGGACCTCCGACCACCACCACGCGGGTGGCGCGACGGTCGCCGGGACTCGTAGTCCGCGGCTCCGAGGCTCTTGGGGGCGCGGACGGCGGGCGCGGCGGGACAAGCCGGCCCAGAGTCCGGTCAAGTCCAGGAGACCGCCTGCTGCCCGGGCCTCACCTCGACGATGCGAGCGCACTGGGTTCCTTTGCCGGCGCCGGGACCGCCGAGGACGAACACAACCAGAGGTTTCATGAGGCGGTGAGGGCCGAGGAAAAGCGACCGGCGGGTCAGCAGCGGGAAACTAAGGCCCAAGACGTGCAGCAGCCTACAGCCGCAGCGGCTCACCATACACAGTGTCTCGGCCGGACACTGAAGAAGCTGACAGCAGCCGGCCGGCGGAGGCGCGGGGCGGGGCGGCGGGAAGAGGGCGGGCCGAGCCGGCGCCCGCAGCAGCCCTGCCGCCTGGGCTGCCGGGGCGTCCTCGCGGGGGCCGGAAGAGGAGGGCCTTCCACTGCTCCCCGGGCGGTGGCGCCTGGGCCCGGCAGACGGGGCCGCGCCCCCTCCCCTCCCTTCGCCTCTGCCTTCTCGTGCCTGGGTTCGATCCTTCGGTTCTTTATCGTGTGCATCTTTGTGTCGGTCTTTGCTGGATTCTGTGACGCGACACACGCGAGAGTAGAGCCTATTGTCTCTATTCACAAGGAATGTAAATTCCAGTGGGGAAGCAGCCGACCTGAACAAACCAACACACGAATAAGTAAATAAATACAAATAGCAACAAACAAAGAAAAAAATAAAATAGCAATATGAGCTTTGACGGGGGGAAAAACGGAAGAATAACAGGGATGAATGTAATTTGGGAAAGATAGTCAGAAAAGACTTCCGAAAAGGTGACATTTAGGCCAAGACATAAGGATAGGAAAGAGCAAAACCAAGCAAAGACTAGAATACAGTGTCCCACGAAAACAGAAAAGCGTGTACAAAAACCCTGAAAGGGCTTGTGTTAGAGAAGACAAGTAAGACCTGAGCTCTATGAATGACGGGAACAATAGAAGGTGTGAGAGAGTGGTGGCAGGTTGGTCATTCAGGCGCTTTAGTTGAAGAAAGGAGTTTGGATTATACTCTAATTGCACTGGGAAGCTCTTTAACTCTAACTCCGTTTCTCTGCCCACTGCATGAAGGAGAACAATCTTAAAGGAGAAGAGGAGTCTAAGGAATGAGTCTTGGTGATCACAGACCTTTAATAAAAGTTGGAGACAGGAGGAAGAGCATAAAAACGAAGAGCCAGAAAAGTAGGAGGAAAAAACGTATGAATGTGGTGTTCCAGCAAAAAGTATTTCGGGTGGAATTTTGGTGATGCACTGATGAACACTGTTAAAAGCAGATAAGTATAAATCAATTGACTTTGGCAACAGGAAGACTTTAGACTTAATGAATTTTGTAGTTCTACCCAAAGCAGGTCACACTCAATATTTAATTTGAAGCTAGATTGAAAGAGGAGTGAATAGGAGATGAGGAGCTCAAGACAATAGAGAGAATAAGGGGTCAACACTTAGTTTATTTAGGATGACACTAGGAGTGATAATGTCTAATATGGTAGCCACTAGCCACATATGGCTATTTAAATTCATTACATTAAATACAATAAAAATTCAGTTCCTCAGTCATACTAACAAAATTTCAAGTGCTCAATAATCATGTGTCTAGAGGCAATTGTACTGGACAGTGCACATACAGAATATTTCCATCATCACAAAGTGTTCTATTGGGCAAATGCTGTATTAGAACTTACATTTAAGCTACTAAGATTGATGTGAAAGAAAGGAAGAGGGGCAACCCCTTGAAAAGAAAAATCAAATGGGTTCCAAAGGGCACATGAGCAGCCTTAGATAATTAAAAAGTCTTAGAGATAAAGAAATTAATTTATAATAGGAGTTACAAGAAGGGTACAGTTACAGGAAAGTTTGAAGGTAAGGAAGCATTCAGCTGAGGGCAAAAAGAAGGGAGTAGGGTGTTTGAGAAAAGAGAAGGTATGAAGTAGACATCTTGGAGGGTGGAAAATTGGCTTTCTAAAGAAAACTAATCAGTCAGATTTCTGAACAATACTAGGAACTCATTTGGTGTTTGAGTTTGTCGACCTTAAAACAGAATTAACTAGGTATTCTGTCACCAAAAATGATTTATTCAGGAAAAAGGAAGTATTGTAATCCAGTACGTACAAACATCGCGAGCAATATACATGAACTACCGTAAGCCCATTCAGAACTCCACCTCGGCATCATCCCCCAGGAGCTCCTCCCTGACCTTCAAGTTAACAGCTGACCATGGTAAGAGATTGCACTGCTTGAGGGCTCCTCCCATAGGTTCTAGCCCCTCCAGATGCCCTACTTATTGATTTTGTGCAGGTTAAGGTCTCTGTCATAAATTTTATGAAGATTATGGATTTAAAAGTACTTGAAGATGTTTGTTGGGGTGCAGGCAGAGAGAAGACAGGTGGTTGAGTTTATCCAGGGTAGGAGTTTTGCCAAACAAGTACAACAGAGGGAGAGTGAGCCAAGAGGATGTTGGTAACAGAATGTTTATGATGATGTATGTGGGCTCAAAACCATACAAAAAGCAATTCTTGGCATGTGAGGTGAGCCTGGAAAGGGGTCAAAGAATTAGAAGTGTTGCTGTCGAAGAATGGTTGCAGTACTGTACTTAAGCAAGGGAGCTGGCAGTACAATTACTGGTGGTCTGAATGGGATATTTGGAATTGAGATTTCAGAGGTCGTGAGTTTCTGGTAATGCTAAGGTCCAAGGTGAGCCCATGCTGGATAAGACACAGGGATTGGAAGGCTGTGGTAGAATGAATGCCCTGTTGTTAGAACTGAGAGGACAGGGTGCTATGTTTATCATATGAGTAGAAGCTTAAGTCAGGGAATATTAAAGTGAAGAAAGAGACTAGGAGAGAGGAACCAAGTTGTTGAGGGCAGAATGAACAGAAGGCTGGGAAATGATGGCAAAGAGCAGGGGAGGATGGTGACATAGCCTTCTGTCTGGCTACCCTCAGTCTTCTTTTCCCTCTACTATGCCTCTCTTCCCTATTTCCAGCTTCCTCCCAATCTCATTTTACCTTTTCTTCCTCCTCTTTTTTTATTTTCCATCTTTCCTCCCCTTCTTTTCCCATTTCTAACTTCCTGTCTTTCTCCCCAACTACTTCTCTTTTCCTCTCCTTCAGTCTACCCTCTTATTTTCCTTTGCCCCTCTTATCCCTTCCCTCTTCAGCTCCTACTTCCTTCTTTTCCACAATGTATACCTTTTCCTTCCCACCACAGAAGATGGAATAGAATATATCAGATTATCACAGCTGAAGAAATCTTATTATTAATAATTTACTCATATTCCTTCATGAATTCCTTTTTTGTTGTTTATTGAGCCCTATCATAACTTCCATCTTATTGACCTAGATGTTACTATTATGTTCATTTTGTGAAAGAAACCTGAAGCCATATGTTGTCCAAGGACATTAAGCAGCAGGAGCTGGAATTCTGGGCTTCTGAATCCATGTCTCATGTTCTTGTTGCTGTTGTTATAGAACTAGGTATCATCTTGTTAAAAAGCAGTGTACATCAGGGGTGAAAGGAGCTAAACTAAGTTCAGAATCTTTGTTACAACAGGGAAACAGGGATGCAGAGAAAGTAAGTAGCTTGTCCAAGATCTTGCCACACTTTAGATATTAGGACTCAGGAAGGATGAATTGACAGGGGTATCCTACCAAGAGTAGGGCAGAGTCCCTATGCTACTAATAACTCAAACTAAGGAAATGCCTATGAATCTTTGAACTTCAGTTTTTCATCTTCAAACTGGGAAATGGAAAGGTAAAATGAAAGCCTTGATATAGATGATCTGTAGGGTCCCACCATGTTCATGTTCTTTGATGAAAAAAAGGACAGTTATCCAATTGCTCATACTAGTCCTTTTAAGGACATGTCCCTGGTAACTAGCACAGGGATTTGAAAACTTTTTGTAAAGACCGAGGTAATAAATATTTTAGGATTTGTGGGCCTTATCATCTCTGTTGCAACTACTCAACTTTGCCACTGTAAGTACAAAAGCAGACCCAGATAACACATAAATTAATAAGTATGGTTATATAAAACTCTTTATATGGACCCTCAAATTTGAATTTCATATAATTTGCATGTCTCCCAAAATACACTTTATGTTTTTATCTATTTAAAAATGCAATAATCATTTTAGCTTGCAGGCTATAACAAAACAGGCACTTAAAGGCTATAGTTTGCTAAACCCTGACCTGGCAAAATGCCTAGTGTGAGAAGTTCAATCTAAGCTCAAAGGAAGCCTCCAAACCTTCATGTTCTGGGGAGAAGAAGTTAGGACACAGGTCAGCTGAAAACAAGAACAGCCGGTCATATTACTAAAAGGATTAGGAGTACAATAGAAGGGCACATCAAAGCAAATATGCCTTCTTTTCCTTTGTGCACATTCTTTTAAGCAACTTTTCTGTAGTTCTGCTGACAGTTAGACTTGAAAGATATTAAGGTATGGGTCTGTGGAAAAAGGGTCTAGGAAGCTTGCTTTTAATGAAGTCCCTAGGCCCTGTTTACATGTTTTTAGTTAAGGCCATAAATAAAAAGTCTTTCTTGCTCTGATGATAGAGTCTACCAGAACTAAGGATTCCACACAAGAATTTGGGTCCAAAACTTCATTGTATACCTACACACAGCATTTTGTAGTGACTTTTCTCTCTATACCTCCCTGGAGAACTATGACCACAGTACGCCAAGTACGTACAGTCCTGTACCTTGTCCTGTACCTTGTCTTTCTGCCAACCATGTTAAACAACTAAGGAAAATCTAATGTGAAAAGAAAAAGTTAAACACAGATATCTATCTCTGCCAAGGGTTTTCCAGGGAGTTATTTCCATGAAGAACAAGGCTAGGCAAAAGAATAGTTTATTACTTATTGGCTCTAAGGGCCTGTCCTGGTTATCTATTGCTACGTAACAACCCAAACCCAAAACGTAATGGCTTACAACAAGAGATGATTTGTGTGGGAACCTTGTCCCCTCCCCCTAAGGCACACATACATTTGGTAACCAGAAGTGTTTAGTGTGAGTAGTGTGAATAGAGACAGGAGACATATGGAAGAGTTTTTCCCAAATACCTTACTACACCAGGTAGTCACACGGAGCCAAGCCAAGGAGGCCAGGATTCATATAAGACACCATGTTACTCTGATGTTTGAACATTGAACCCCTCTGCTGTCCACAGACAAAGGTCAATCAGTACTCTGATCCTGTTTTCTCCCCACCGCAATCATTTTGTCTTAGCCTTATATCAGTGCTCCTCATCTGTGGAGATGGCAGAGAAGCAGTGAGTTCCATCTAAAGGCAAACAACAGACCTTCAATAATAATATGCCTCAATAAATGTATATTGAATAAGTGGATGCTACCCATTAGGGGTCCATTCCTTATCTAAACCCATAGATTGACTCCATAGCTTAAATAAATTGGATGAGTATCTGTGGAATATCCACTCTGTACCAGGCATTTCACTTATATAACCTGTATTTTGTGAAAATGTTCAAACTTTTCAATAATCAGTACAATCAGAATATCTGTAGAGGTTTCTGGGCATCAACCCTCTAATTGTTGGACCATGAATAGGTCCTTGGTATCCCAGAAGAGGGATGGACAGTACACAAGTGCTCAGGGGAGTAGCTATATACCAACTCATATTAGAATAATTCAGTATTTTATCTGCCAGTAGAGTCTTACCAGTTGTGTGTTGGCTTAACATCAGCCTTGCCCTGCCCTGATTGGTGTGGCTTAGTTGGTTATGTGTTGTCCCACAAAGCAAAAGGCTGCCAGTTCAATTCCTGGTCAGGGCACATGCCTGGGTTGCAGGTTTGGCCCCCAGTGGGGATGCATACAAGAGGCAACCAATCAGTGTTTCTCTCTCACATAGATGTTTCTCTCCCTCTTTCTCCCTCCCTACTCCTTTCTCTAAAAAATAAATATATAAAATCTTAAGAAAAAATCAGCCTTGCCTCATAAAATTCTCAATATGCTCTGAAGTTAGTGCTGCCATTTTGCAGATGGAAAAAAAAAGCCAGAAGTGGAAATAATTTGTTCAAGACCACTTAAACAGTAGATAATAAAGTAAATTTCAAACTCAGCATGTTCGGATTCAAAATCTGCATTCTTTGTCTAGAATTCTGACACCTTATAAAAAGTTCCATACTCACAAAATCCCTATGAAGTACGTTTTATTACATATGATAAGACTGAGCTCAAAATGATGTGTAATAAGAGCTATCCTCTAAACCCACTCCTACCCATCTGTGTTTATTCATCATCAAGTACATTAGGTCTTTTGCATATATTCAGTGAACTCATACTATTCCCAGGATATAGTTAGGTTCCTAGTGAAGTCTCTAGGAGCTTCAGAAATAGGGCCTTGTCACCATTTATTTGTCCTGTTTTGGTCATAATTGCCCTTTAGAGATAGATTATCTGTTCGCATAATTTTACTTTCCCATTTTTGACCACACCTCTTTGGTGATATATGCTCTTCTTTTTTTCAGGATTCAGCTCAGATTTTACCTCCTCCAGGAAGCTTTCTCTAAATTCCCAAGACTGGGTTAGATGCTCCTCTTTTGTGCTTCTACACATACCACCTCTCCACTGACTCTGTCCCTTGTTTACTTCTGTTGTAACACTGTGTGATGTATTGTGTATCTCCACACTATATTTAGAGTTTCTTGAAGGAAGAGACTGTGTCTCACTCTTTATACAACATGGCAATGTATTTATTGTTATAACATGATTCACTCTTTTAAGCGAACTCCAAGTTTCCTGGAAGATTCAGACTAGAAATTAGAGAGATGTTACAATTAATACCACAGAAATACAAAAGATCATAAGAGACAACTACAAACAATTATACGCCAATGAAGTGGACAACCTAGAAGAAGCTGATGAATTCCTAGAAACAGAACTACAAAAACTGAATTATGATGAAAGAAAAAATCTGAACAGATAGAGGACTAGCAAGGAGATGGAATCAGTATTCAAAAACCTCCTAACAAACAAAAGTCCAGGACCAGACATCTTCACTGGTGAAAACTACCAACCATTCAAAAAAGAATTACTACCAATCTCTATCCAAAAAATAAAAAAGGGAGAACTCTTTCAAACACCTTTTATGAGGCCAGCATTACCCTGATAACCAGACAATGCCACAAACAAAAATTACAGACCAATATTCTTAATGAACACAGACGCAAAAATCTTCAACAAAATATTAGCAAACCAAATTCAACAATACATAAAAAGGATCATATACCATCATCTACTTTTATTCAACATAGTATTGGAAGTTCTAGCCAGAGCAATTAGACAAGAAAAAGAAGTAGTCATTCAAGCTAGAAAGGATTAAGTAAAACTGTCACTATTTGCAGATGACATGAAATTATATATAGAGAAAACCCTAAAGACTCCATCGGAAAACTGTTAGAACTAATAGGCAAATTCAGTAAATAAGTTGCATGATACAAAATCAAAACATAAAAGTGTGTGGCAAACTATCAGAAATAAAACAATCTGCTGCTTCTGCTCTCCTGGTGTTTCTTGTGTGCTCATTTGGCACAGACCAGGTACCTCTTTTGTGAAGCAGCAGTTGAGGAGACACCAGTGCTCACCATGGCAGATGTAAATCCCAAGAAAGGAGTCAAGACTAAGAATAATGATCATATTAATTTGAAGGTGGCGGGGCAGGATGGTTCTGTGGTGCAGCTTAAGATTAAGAGGCACACACCACTTAGTAAACTAATGAAAGCCTATTGTAAAACATAGGGTTTGTCCATGAGGCAGATCAGATTCTGATTTGACGAGCAGCCAATCAATGAAACAGACACACCTGCACAGTTGGAAATGGAGGATGAAGGCACAACTGATGTGTTCCAGCAGCAGACAGGAGGTATCTGCTAAAAAGGGAAGCTACTACTTTACTTCAGAACTCTGTCCCTCCAGACCAAGAAGCCATTTTCAATTAATAAACTGCAATTTGGTTCCACCACATCCTGACTACCACAGTCTAGTTTTCTCTATTCTTTCATTTTCCCTTTCCCCATTCCTTTAATTGTGCATAAAGTAACTGATATACCTGCATAAGCACTTGCATTTTTTAACTGAATAGCCAATGGTATGTTTTGATTAACATCGAATGGAAATGAGATAGGGAAAAATACTGGTTCTGTGAAAATACCCCCTTTCTCCATTAGTGGCATGCTCATTCAGCTCTTTATATTCCAGTAAGTTATTTTGCTCTCACTGTTTAACAAAAACAAAAACAAAACAAAACATAAAAATCCTTGCATATCTTGTCTGACTGGAGATTTTAATGTTTCTCATTCATCATTGTAAAACCAAGGACAGCTTTATAACTTTTTTGTATGTAGCTGTTACACATAGGGCAATCTGTCTTTAAGTAGGGATAAATGAAAAGAAATTAATCCTAGTTTTCCCTTCAACTCAAGCGCTTTGTTGTTTAAAAAACTTGTTTAAAAAAATAAAGAAAACAATCCCATTGTATCAAAAAATAAAATACAGGAACAAGTATAAAGGACACATGGACAAAAACTAAGGGGGGTGGAAATGGGAGGGAGGTAGGGAGCACGGTGGGGGGTGGACTGGGATGGGAGTAAAAGACAGAGAACTGTACTTGAACAACAAGTAAAATAAAATTTAAAAAAATAAAATACACAGCAATAAGTTTCACCAAGGAGTTGAAAGACCTATATATTGAAAACTACAAGACATTAATGAAAGGAATTAAGGAAGACACAAATGTAAAGATATGCTGTGCTCACAGACTGCAAGAATTAATAATGTTACAATGTCCATACTACCAAGGCAATATACAGATTCATTGCCATCCCTATCAAAATCCCAATAATATTTTTCACAAAAAATAGAACCAACAATCTTAAAATTTGTATGGAACCACAAAAGACCTCAAATCGCCAAAGCAATCTTAAGGAAGAAGAACAAAGCTGGAGGCATTGTGCTGCCTGATTTCAAACTATATTACAAAGCTACAGTAATTAAAACATTATAGCACTGTTATAAAAACAGACCCATAGAACAATGAAACAGAGTAAAGAGCCTAGAAATAAACCCTTGCATATATGGACAGTTAATTTACAAACAAGGAGCTAGTTTCCTTGAATGCAAAATCAGGATGATAGTCTATTAATTCAGATTAGCAAATACTATTAGAGAACTTACTGGTGTGTGTTATTTACTTACTCTAGTTTTTATTCCAAACAATCCAAGCTTTAAAAAATAAGTAAAATAAGTCAACATTACTTAATTCATAAGTTGTTATTGTTACCTCTAATGAGAGGTTTAAGAATCTCAAAGGAATTTTGCATAAATTGAAAGATTGGCAATCACCCTTAAAAATAATGATGTTCAACAAAGTAAACATCAAAGTGATGTGCAACAAAGTGAAGTTGTATTTGTTTTTAGAAAGCAATAGTCCAGCTTAGCTCAGAAGTGTAAATAGAGGGAGGGAAAGTTGGGTGTTTGGAGAAATTCTGTAAATGAGTAGCAGAACTGGTAACTGATTCCAACTTCCCTGTTCCTGGTGATAACAATAGCTCTTTAATTCCCGCAGCCAGCCTAGTAAAAGGCACGTCAGCGTTTATAACACTGAACATTAACCTGGTCTAATCATAAAGATCATGTCACTTAGTGACTAAAAATGAAAAAAAAAATGAAGACAATTGACATGTTAGGATGTAGAATTTTGAGTAAATTGTTCCATTTGCAATATTTTCTTATAACATTGTTTGTGCAACGAATTCGTACTTTAAAAAGTATAACACACTGGAAATGGTTCACTGTAAAGAAAATTAAAACACTTGCAAATTTGAAAAATAAGACTGGTAGCTTTTCACTGTTAGGACCAATAGCCATAATAATTCCATAGTGTCCTGAACTGACATAAATATATATAAACAGGGAGCAAAGAATAGCATAGCATATAGTCAATCTATTTAAAGTGACCAGCAATCTAACAATAATTCATATTTGCTTTGGATAATTGCCTCTTATTACCCTGTCTATAAAATTGTTCCTTCCTTCTTCTATGCTTGCTATGTCCTTCCAATTCTCCTTTCCATCTAGCACAAAACTTAGTGTGTAGTAGGTCCTTGGTATAGCATTTGTAGGTTTTATTTCACTAAGCTTATTCTCTTTGTAATTAACAAATTAGTTCCCTTAATCTCTGTGAATTTATGGCAATGTGTTGCTCGTTTATTAACAATGCCAATTGTTAGTACACGTGCACTAATAATATATAGGCAGCTTTTAATTAACTTTTACATTCTTTATGCATTCGATCTTTTTTATGATAATGTATAACATGTGAAGGAGGAAAATCAATCTTAGAGAGATTAAATAGCAGAATTGGGGGCCAGATCCCCAAAGCCAGTACTAGTTACCCTATACCATAATTTTAAAAATATTTAATATCTAGAAAATAATCCCTTTAAGCATCTCCAAGCTGTACTAAATATAAGGCTGAGTCATTCCAATCCTAAAATGAAGACTACTTTTATCTTCATTCAATTAAAAAAGCATTTACTCTATGCATAGCATTAAATGTATATCCTGTCTAGAAGTCCAATAGTAGTGAAATGTTTAATTAAAGTTCTTTTTTGGTATGTGAGTTATTATTATTAAGCAACAATAAGGTATTTTATTGTTTTGTTAAAAAATATAGTATATGCTTCAACTCTCATGTTCCCTCTTCTTTCTTTCTTTTTAATATGTTTTTAAAAGATTTCATTTATTATTTATTTTTAGGGAGAGGGAAGGGGAAGGAGAAAGAGAGGGAGAGAAACATCAATGTGTGATTGCCTTTCATGTGCCCCCTAATGGGGATCTGGCCTGCAACCCAGGTATGTGCCCTGACGGGGAATCAAACCGGTGACCCTTTGGTTTGCAGCCCGTGCTCAATCAACCAAGCTACACCAGCCAGGATTTCCTTTTTAACAGACTTTATGACAATGACAGGGAGAAAAGGGCGGCTTGGTAAGAGGGAGCAGATTCCACTTCCTCCTACACATGGGAGAGAAACCAGGCCGAGCTACAGAGGAGCAGAGCAGATAGCCAACAGTACCACAACATATATGAAGATAGGAGATAAAAAATTGTAGCGGACATTGAAAAAGCAGATGATAAGGAGACTACTTTGGGACAATAAAGGCCTAGAGATCAGCGCAGGGAGCAGGGAGGCTACAAACCCTGCCCTAGGCCAGTTGGGCGGACCTCAGGGAGCTGGGTCGGTGCTCCCTCCCTGGCTAGGCAGGGTTCCAGAAACACTGGGGAGAAGCCTGGATGCTTGAAATTTTAGAGCAATTTCAAGGATTGAGCTGCAAACACAGGGGGGCTGTGAGCACTGACACAGAGACCTGAAAAGAGTGTGCGCCCCAGTGGTGTGACCAGAGGTAGCCTCACCGGGCGCGCCCGCAACCCAGGGGTGGGGAGAGAGCTTTGTAGTGCACCTGGAGACCAAGGCAAGATCCGGAGAGTGTGCCGAGTGACTCCGAGCCTGCATCTGGAAAATCCAGAAAGGGCGCCCGCGCGGGGAGAGCCTACAAGAGAGCACTGATAAATGCAGATCAGGCGCCCGCACAGCGAGAAAACTTGAGAGGGTGAGATAATCCCAGACAGCCAGAGAAAACAGACTGATCAGAGGAACCCAGAGCCAGTGAGCGTCAGAGACCATAAGACCGCTGGATAAACTCAGAGGGGGCAAGCCCGTGCACGGAGACCAGGAGACCCAGGGACCCAGAGAACACATCTATAAACCTGCCCTTCAGTCTGCTGCAGACAGTAAGAACAGAAAAACCAGTCTGACCAGTTTGAAAACAGCAAGAGGGTTTCTTTTTTTTTTATTATTCTTATTTTTATTCTTTTTTCTGTTTTTGCTTATTTTTCCTTTTTCTTTGTTTTCCCTGGTGTGTAAGTGTGTGTGTGTGTGTGTTTCATTTTTCCAAAGAAATTTTTTATATTTTAATTTTTATGTCTTAACCCTTTTTACCTCTCTTTCCTTATTTCTTGTTTTATTCCTTCTTGCTTTCTTTCCAATTTTATCTCTTCTACCTTCCTTAGTCTGCTTTCTTTTTTTTTTTAATACGCACAAATGAGACAAAGAAAACCAGAACTATGAAAAGACCAGAGTTGGTCCCAAAGAGGGGGCATCCTAACAGTTGAGACAAACAAATTTCACTTTGCTATTACGAGGAAACTGCAAGATACTGCATATCTGCATCACTATTTCTACCTTATTCTTACATCTTTAATTTGAATAATATTTTGGTATTCCTCTTCCTTCTGTTTAGTCTTCTTTGTTTGGCTGAGCATATTGTATCTAGTGACAGGTTTCCCCTGTTCTCTCAGTCATAGTGTATTGTTAATTTACTGTCCTTCACTTCACCTGTGTTCCATTAGCACACTACTGAAGGTCCAACACTCATTCTTGGTATTCCTCTTGGTATTCCATAGATTCTGTCATATGAGTGTTGCTCTAATATTATTGTAAATAATAGCTGTTCCATACTATTGTAAATACTACACAACACCCCTCCAAGCTCCTAGCCCACTACACGGTTTTCTGAACTCTATTACTGTACCGGTGAACTCTATTCTCTCACTCACCACACCTATTTACTATCCTTTATTCTCACCTTACCTCCGAATCTGACATCTCACAACCTCACTGCTTTCTAGATCTAACTCACAACCTTCCCTCCCCAACAAGAGATTTACCTTCATTCCACCGTTTCTAAAAGTTACTTGTTGGGTGGTATATCACGGTTAATACTACAAAAAGCCAAAGGATTTCCTATCTCTTCTTTACTGGCTGCTACTGTAAATAACATAGAATACTCTCTTGCTGTCTTCAACCATTTTGCCTTACCCCTCCAATGGACTGCAAAGAAGAATAGGAGGAAGCAGTGAACACTAGGATACCCAAGGAGACTGCACCACTGAACCTCACAGGTACTCCATCACAGAAGCTCACACCATAAACCCAGGGAACCAGATCAGATCAATTTAAGAAGCTGAGGCTAATAAGAAGAGTCTCACAAACAATGGGAAGACAAAGAAACAATCCCCAAACAAAAGGGAAGGAGGAAACCTCAGAAAGAATGCTAAACGAAATAGAGGCAACTCAACTATCAGATGCTGAGTTCAAAGCAATGGTCATCAGGAAGATCCATGAGCTCACAACCAACTACCAGAAACTACAAGGAAGCTACAATGAACTCACTGCAAACTATATCAATATGAAAAAGGAGATAGAAAATATCAACAAGGGCCAAGAGGAAATGAAGAATACAATATCTGAACTGAAGAACACAGTAGAAGGAATCAAAAACAGGATAGATGAAGCAGAAGAATGATCAGTGAGCTGGAGGACAAAATAGAAAAAAAAAAAAACACCCAGAAAGAGCAGGAAAAGGAAAAGAGGCTCAGAAAAAATGAAGAAGGATTAAGAGAAATACAAGACAATATGAAATGTAATAATATCCGAATAATAGGGATACCAGAAGGAGAAGAAGAAGAAAAAGGGATAGAAAACCTATTTGAAAAACTAATGATGGAAAACTCCCCTAATTTGATGAGAGAAAAAGTCACACAAATACAAGAAATACAGAGTCCCAATCAAGAGAAACCCAAAGAGGCCCACTCCAAGACACATCATAATAAAAATGGCAAAATTCCAAGACAAAGAGAGAATTTTAAAGGCAGCAAAGGAGAAAAAGGAAATAACATACAAGGGGGCCCCAATAAGGTTAGTAACTGACTTCTCAATGGAAACGCTTCAAGCCAGAAGAGAATGGCAAGAGATATTCCAAGTAATGAGCACTAAAGGACTACAACCAAGGATACTTTACCCAGCAAGACTTTCAATCAAGATAGAAGGCCAAATAATGAGCTTTTCAGACAAAAGAAGTCTAAAAGAATACACCTCCACCAAACCAGCTCTGTAAGACATGCTAAAGGGTCTACTTTAAGGAAAGGAAGGAAAAGAGAGAGACAGAGAGGAACACAGGTACGAGGATGACAATGAATAAGAACCTATCAATAATAACCTTAAACGTAAATGGATTAAATGCTCCAATTAAAAGACACAGAATAGCTGAATGGATAAGAAAGCATGATCCACACATATGCTGCCTACAAGAGACCCACCTTGGGACAAAAGACCTACACAGATTGAAAGTAAAGGGCTGGAAACAAATATTCCAAGCAAATGGACAGGGAAAAAAAGCGGGGGTAGCAATACTCATATTAGACAAAATAGACTTCCTAAAAAGGGCCATAAAGAGAGACCCAGAAGGTCCCTTCATAATACTCAAGGGAAGAATCCACCAAGAAGACATAAACATTGTAAATATTTACGCACCTGATGTAGGAGCACCCAAATACATAAACAAAATCTTAGAGGACTTCAAGAAGGATATTGACAGCAACACAATTATAGTAGGGGATTTCCACACCCCACTGTCAAAAATGGACAGATCCTCCAAACAAAATATCAACAAAGATGTTGTGACATTGAACAAAGCCCTAGATGAAATGGACTTAACTGATATATATACAGAGCCCTTCATCCCAAAGAAGCTAAATACACATTCTATTCAAATGCACATGGAACATTTTCAAAGATAGACCACATGATAGGACACAAAACAAGCCTCAACAAATACAAGAAAATTGAAATCATACCAAGCATTTTCTCTGACCACAAGGGACTGAAATTAGAAACCAACCCCAAGGGAAAAAACCCAAAACACTCAAAATCATGGAGATTGAACAGCATTCTATTAAACAATGAATGGGTCAAGAATGAAATTAGAGAAGAAATCAAAAAGTTTCTGGAAACAAATGAAAATGAACTCACGACAACCCAAAACTTATGGGACGCAGCAAAGGCCGTCCTGAGAGGGAAGTTCATAGCAATACAGGCCTACCTAAAAAATATAGAAACATTTCAAACAAACAACCTAACCCTACGCCTACAAGAACTCAAAGAACAACAACAAAGACAGCCCAGACCTAGTAGAAGGAAGGAAATAACCAAGATCAGAGCAGAATTAAATGACATAGAGACTAAAAGCACAATACTAAGGATCAATGAATCAAGGAGCTGGTTCTTTGAAAAGATAAATAAAATCGACAAGCCCTTAAGCAGGCTCATCAAGAAAAAAAGAGAGAGGACCCAAATAAACACAATTAAAAATGAAAGGGGAGAGATTACAGCTGACACCACAGAAATACGAAGGACTGTAAGAAATTACTATGAATAACTATATGCCAAGAAATTTGAAAACCTAGGTGAAATGGACAAATTTCTAGAAAAATATAATCTTCCAAAACTCAGTGAAGAAGAAGCAGAAAGCCTGAACAGACCAATAACAGCAAAAGAAATTGAAGCAGCAATCAAAACACTACCGACACACAAAAGCCCTGGACCAGATGGTTGGTTTCACAGGAGAATTCTACAAAACATTTAAGGAAGAGCTAACCCCTATCCTTCACAGACTATTCGAAAAAATTCAAAAGGATGGAAGACTCCCAAACTCTTTTTATGAAGCCAGCATCATCCTAATCCCAAAACCAGATAAAGACACAACAAAGAAAGAAAACTTCAGGCTAACATTGCTGATGAACATAGATGCTAAAATCCTCAACAAAATATTGGCAAACTGCATACAACAATACATTAAAAAGACCATACACCATGACCAAGTGGATTCATCCCAGGGAGGCAAGGATGGTTCAACATTCGCAAATAGTAAATGTAATACACTACATAAACAAAAGCAAAGACAAAAAAACACATGATCATATCAATAGATGCAGAAAAAGCATTCGATAAGGTACAGCACCCATTTATGATGAAAACACTGAGCAAGGTGGGAATAAAGGGAGCATTCCTCAACATAATAAAGGCCATATATGAAAGACCTACAGCCAACATCACACTCAACAGGCAAAAACTAAAAGCTTTTCCACTAAGATCAGGAACAAGACAAGGTTGTCCACTTTCACCACTTCCATTCAACATAGCATTGGAAGTCCTAGCCACAGCAATCAGACAAGAAAAGGAAATAAAAGGCATCCAAATTGGAAAAGAGGAAACAAAACTGTCATTATTTGCAGATGACATGATAGTGTACATAGAAAACCCTGTAGACTCCACCCAAAAACTGCTCAACCTAATAAATGAATTTGGCAAAACAGCGGGATACAAAGTCAGTATCCGGAAATCAAAGGCATTTTTGTATACCAATAATGAAACAGCAGAAGCAGAAATCAAGAAAAAAATCCCATTCGATATAGCAAAAAGAAAAATAAAATACCTAGGAATAAACCTAACCAAAGAGGTAAAAAACCTGTATGCAGAAAACTACACACCACTGAAGAAAGAAATCAAGGAAGACACAAACAAATGGAAACATATACCATGTTCATGGATTGGAAGAATTAACATCATCAAAATGTCCATATTACCCAAAGCAATTTACAGATTCAATGCAATACCTATTAAAGTATCAATGGTTTATTTCACAGACATAGAACAAACACTTCAAAAATTTATATGGAACCATAAATGACCCCAAATAGCTGCTGCACTTTTGAAAAAGAAGAGCAAAGTAGGAGGGATCACAATACCTGATACAAAACTGTATTATAAGGCCACTGTAATCAAAACAGCCTGGTACTGGCATAAAAACAGGCACACAGACCAATGGAACAGAATAGAGAACCCAGAAATAAACCCAAGTCTCTATGATCAATTAATATTCGACAAAGGGGGCAGCAACATAAAATGGAATAAAGATGGCCTCTTCAACAAATGGTGTTGAGAGAACTGGACAGCTACATGCAAAAGAATGACACTTGAGCACCAACTTACACTATACACAAAAGTGAATTCAAGGTGGATAAAAGACTTAAATATAAGCCGGAACACCATTAAAGTCATAGAGGAGAACATAGGCAGGAAAATCTCAGATATTTCACGCAGCAACATTTTTACTGATTTGTCCCCTAGAATAAGGGACATAAAGGAAAAAATAAACAAATGGAATCTCATCAAGATAAAAAGCTTCTGCACGGCCAAAGAAAACAGCATTAAAATAAAAAGAGGACCAACCGTATGGGAAAACATATTTGCCAATGATATCTCAGACAAGGGTTTAGTCGCCAAAATATACAAAGAACTTGCATAAATCCACTCTAAGAAGACAAGCAATCCAATTAAAAAATGGTCAAAGGACTTGAATAGACACTTCTCCAAAGAGGGCATACAGATGATCCAGAAACACATGAAAAGATGTTCAATATTGCTAGCTATCAGAGAGATGCAAATTAAAACTACGAGATACCACTTTACACTGGTCAGAACGGCCATCATAAACAAAGCAAGAAACAACACGTGTTGGAGAAGTTGTGGAGAAAAGGGGACCCTAGTACACTGTTGGTAGGAGTGCAGACTGGTACAACCACTATGGACAACAGTATGGAGTTTTCTCAGAAAACTAAAAATGGACATGCCTTTTGACCTGGCAATTCCACTGCTAGGTTTATACCCTAAGAACCCAGAAACACCAATCCAAAAGAACCTATACACCCCAATGTTC